>SNQJ01S0188707.1:17143-35455 GCA_010110895.2 Picea sitchensis
AAGTCCACACAAATTATACACATGCCATTTTTCTTGGGGACAATGACTAATGGAGACACCCATTTTCTATCTGAAATACAGTAAATGAAATTGACATGCATGAGTTTTTGGACCTCTTCTTTCACTATGTCTTTTAAGGCTAGGTTCATTCTTCTTTGGGGTTGCCTAATAGGTTTGATTTGATAATTGGTGTAAATATGGTGTATATAGGTATCAGGGTGAGTTCCTTTCATATCAGAGTAATCCCATGGAAAATCACCGGACTGTCCTTGGATCATTCAGATCATTTTTTATTGTTGATCTATTTCTAGGCCAGAATTTATACACAAGGATTTCTTGGGACTGATTTCAACAGTCTGGATATTTGAATTCTCTTCTTCACTTATTTCTGATATAGTAAATAATGTAGAAGTCGAGGGATTCCAAACCTCCTAAAATTCAGGGCTAAAAATATGTGTGAATTCTAGGAAAGATTGAGGATACTCAATGCATTCTGCATTGGTTAAAAATAGGCTTAAAATATGTTCTTCAGTTTGTTCTTGAACTCCCTTTTCTTACTCAAGTGTTAACATGAGTTGAGCATAGTTCTCCTCCACATAGGGATTCTCCAGCCATACATGAACTTTAGTGGCTGGTTGGGCAGGAGGAAAGAGAACAAGTTTCTAACTGTGGGTTCCATTAGAAATTGTCATCTCCCTAGACCAAAAAATAATAAATGCGTCAGTAGTGGCAAACCAAGGTTGGCCAAGCACAACTGGATTCCTAGGTTTTGAGGATTTTGAATTAATTACCAAGAATTTGACCATAGGATAATCCAAATAAGCTAAGGTAACCATTACATCATCTAGGCTTCCTGTTGGGATGATGACTGATTTGTCTACCAATTCCAACAAGGTCTGTGTTGGTATTAAATGATTTAGTTGCAGCGTACACATAGTGTCAACAATCATAACATTTATTGATGCTCTTAGATCGATAATGGTATTTGACAAATAAATATCATTAATTTCTACAATCAACATTGGGTTCCCTAGATCATTATATTTGGATGACATTTCTGATATAAATTCTGATAGTTTTCCAACCACTTTTATGACATGAGTTTCCTTCCTCTTCCTTCTAGGATTTTTGATGCAAAGATCCCTTATAATTTTAGCATAGATATGAATATCTTTAATGGATTGGAGTAGGGGAATATTTACACATACACTCCTTAGTTCATCTTCTAAGTCATGTCCTAGAAGTACCTCAAGTTTCTTCACAAGTAGCCTTTCTGGATAGGGTGGAGGATTAGCTTCCTGAGGTATTTCTGATGGTTGAGAAGTGTGAGGGGGGATTTCCTCTTGTACATGGATGTCTTCTTATTGATTGGGTTGGTCATCTATATGTTCTTCTTCTCTAATAACCACTGTAGAATTTAGTTTATTCAATACTTTCCCAGATCTCAATTGAATTCCATTTAGTGAAGTAGGACTTATTACATAAGTTGGGAAATTATGTACTTCAAGGTTTCGGACAAGTTGAGTAGGTATATTGTTTGGATTAGGGATGGCTTGTGAAGGACTAGGGGTAGGCCGAGGGGGATTTGGATTAGGTGCAACTTGTATTTGATGCTATTGATTTGGGTTCAAAGGAAAGGTGAGTTGTGGTTGCATCTATAAAGGTGGAAGTAAAGTAGGTGGATTAAAACCTGGTAACAACTAAGACATATTTGAAGGATATTGTTGGTAAGTAGAAAAAATTGGTGGTTGAAAAGGAACATTCCCATATGTAGGGTTTCTCCATCCTTGTTTCCAAGGTTGGAATTTTGGTTGTTGATGTGTCCATTGAGAATAAGGAATTGGAGGAATCCATTGTTGTTGTGGGTATTGTTTGGTAGAGTTGTAAAACATGTTAGGATTTTGTTGTCTCCATTCTCTCTTGGGGGGATATGATGTTTCCTAAGGTTCTCCCCCTCCCTTGAAAATGGATTTTAGTATAGGTAAAGAAGGAAACTCATTGGTAGGGTGATATTCTATACAAAGGCCACAGATTTCGATAACATTAATAGGACATTCTTTTTTAGGGTTCTTCTTCCTGCACCGAGGACATAAAATTTCTAATGTATCATTTTCTTCTTCTTGTTTATTTTTTATTTTCATGGTGTCTAATTGTATGCTGATTGTATTTAGGATATCTATTTTGAATTTTTCAAGTATATTCCCTAATTCTATCCTTGTAACACCTCTTGGAGCAGGTTTGGTAGGCCTTCCTATAGGATCCCTTACACTTTTTCACATTTCGGCTTGGTTGCGAGAGTACCTTTTACAATACTCTGCAATGTTTGAAAATGACTTCTGATATACATCTCCAGAACTCATGAGGTTTAGTAAATTAATAAAATCATCCATTATACCCTTTAGGAAGATGGTCCTAACTGTGGCTATGTCTAAGAAAAATTGTTTCGTCTTTTGATATTTATATAGGAACCTTTCTAAGTAATCTTCCAAACTTTCCTCCTTAGACTGTTGCATTTTAAATATGTCATTCCTAGCATCCCTAGGTCTACAATAGTCCTGATATTTCTGGAGGAAGGTCTCCTTCATTCCATCCCATGATAAGATAGTGTGTTATCCTAGGCTCATAAACCAACTTAATGTTGAATCTTTAAGTGTGGTTGGAAAGAGTTTTAGTTTTTGTGCACTATCAGTGTAATTAGAACTCCTACATAGTATATCAAATTCAGACAAAAATGAATCAAGATCTTCTGTTGACATACCATGGAATTGCGGTAGTGGTTATAGAGGAATATTATTCATAGCAACATCTCTGGTAATGTATAATATTGGGAATCCAAATGTCTTTGTTTTGTTGTTTGCATTTCCCTCTTCATCTGCCATATCTCCAAATAACATGTTGTAGGTTGTTGGTGATGTCTCTACACTAAGTGATGGTTCAACCAATGGGTTGGTTTGTATATCCAACTGTTTCAATACCTTTTGTGTTTCCCCAATGGCATATTCAACCTCTTCTACCACTACCTCTGTCTCTTTTCTAGCTCTTCCTTCTGATTGGGTCGCTAGTGCTTGCCTTTTGGCTTATTGTACTATGTTTTCAATCTGAAAAGTAGCTTTAGATTTGGTAACTTTGGTTGTAGTTTCAATTACTACCTTTTAACTCTCCCCTCTGAGGATTTTTCCTACACAAACACTAGATGGGTTAGTATGGGGGGGTTTTCTTGATGTTTCTGTAATTTTGGGGGTTTTTCTTGAATTTTCTACAATTTTAGATGTAACAGATCTACCTTTACTATCTCTACGTTTATGCATAAAAAAAATATCTAAATACTAACTCACACTAAATTCTATTACTAAATTTAAGAGGACAACATGACTTTGGAGCAACCCCACTAAAGTGGATGCGTGCACTCTTCCCTCACATCTTATCGTCTTCTCCCCACCCTGAAATTTCCCTTAAAACCACTCCAAAACCATAAAATCAATCTAATTCAAAAGACTACCTATTACTATTTACAACTCCCTGACAATGGTGCCAAAATGTTGGTGCAATTATATGTTCAATAAATTGGAATCATTTAATATTTTAATCCAGTTTCGTAATCAATAAAGTTGATGTACTGTATGTACCGATAACAAATAATTGTCTATGTCTGTTGAGTATAGTCTATGTAGGAAAGTACTTCTGAAACTAAACACTATATTTCACACCTTTCAAATAACACTCCACACATACAATTCAAAATTCAGAAAGAAAAATTGATCAACAAATGTATAATTCAAAATTCTTTCTCAGGGTATGGATCTGCTCATTGTTGGCTCATGAAAGATAGAGATGGGCTATGATTCTATCTCTTGGAACAACCACACAAAAAATCATTAATATTATGGAAACTTAACTGATCTTAAAATAACTACTAGGCAGGGTAAAACCACTCCATTATAAGCAGATGCATGGTGAGAGATGGAGGTCTTAATTGTACCTGTGTATGGAAAGTGTAACCTAATCAATTCTGGGAAAGAAGGCTGAGTATGGTAGGATTATCCATTACAGGATCATGTACATTGAAGGATGGAGATCCAACCCATTCTTAGATGTGCATAATGAAAACAACACTATAACATTTTTCTAGACAAAACATTAAAGAACTTAAAGTGAATAATTGTCATTTCATACTCACACAAAGATGTCAAACCATTACTCAGATATCTCTTATACACAACTCTCTCTTATTCAAAATTACCATACATCTAGAGGAATTTCTACCAAATGCATCACTGAAACATATCAAAGAAAGAATTAAATGATGTAATCGAAATATGAAAGTACTATGTTCACACACACACACAAAAAAATAAAAATAAAAATCATATTTACAATTAATTACAAAGAGACTTACCTTAGTTGGTTTGGTGGGCCCTTGTTGTACAAAAAAGGTATATTTTAAGAGAACTTATAGTAGGGAAGGTGTAAACACAAACATGTAATCTATAAACAAAAAATATATCATTGCTTCATAAAAATGGAGGTACAATCCACAGTCGTTCTAGAACCAAACTTACACCATAATTGTTATTTACCTTTATTTCTCTATATCCTATCATCTACAAGACTCTCTCTTTTAAGGAGAAGCAATCATTACAATCCATGTCTAAATATAACATCAAATATTTGTATAATTATTACAATTGGATGATACATCGATTCTTAAGGAAATGATTTCATCCTCATGACACGAAGTGCATGAGTGATGAAATGTATAGTGACCTCCAATGAACAACAAATGTTCGAACCAACAAAATTCCTTGAACTCATCAAGAACAATCTCATTCCAACATCCAAGTCTGGGAATTTGGAACAGGTTCCAGACACACACAACTGCATAATTTGGTACCAGACGAGTGTAACAATCTGTATCGGACACACACATGCATACATGTCAGTACCGGATGAGCGTAACAATCGATACCAGATTCACATAGGCATACAAGTTGGTACCAAATGAGTGTAACAAATGGGTATCAGACAATCTCAACAATGGGTACCGGAATACCTCAACAACGAGTAGCGGACAACCTCAACAACGAGTACCAGACGATCTCAAAAACATGAACTATTAACATGAAGTCTATTTGAACCGTCCAAATTAATTAGAAAGTTCTTTGAACATCAAATATTCAGTCCTAATTATTATTAAATCACCATAAATTATGATTAAACATCAGTTACCTCATGGGTAGGAAAGAATTTCTTAAAGGGCATGTCTGATGAGGAAACTAGGTAGAGAGTGCATCGGTATTATGAAACATTGGTTAGGATATGGGAAATATAGGGCAATTGGAGGTGACAAAAAGGAGGCTCAACAATAAATATTAACAACATTATCACTTTCCCATGATACAACATCAAATGGGGCATCTATAGAAGTAGTGAGCTAGGTTCTTTACTGAAGTAAGGAAGACGATATCACACCCAACCTCTGTCTAATATACTCAAAGGTTTCTCTTGGTAATAGCTTGGTAAAAATATCTGCAATCTTCTCTTTGGAAGGAACATATGCTAATTTTACCACCTGATCCTGAACCTGTTCTCCGAGAAAATGATATTTGATTGGTATATTCTTAGTATTAGAGTTTTGAACAAGGTTTTTAAAGATATTGATAGCACTTGTATTGTCACACATGATGGTTATAGGTTGATCTGAAGGATCTTGAATATCCTAGAGATTATTTATTTTCCACAACACTTGAGTATAGAAGGATGTCACAACTATATATTTCACTTCAGCTGTAAAAATGGAAATGGAATTTTGTTTCTTGCTGAGCTAGGACACTAAACAACTGCCGAGGAATAATGCAGCTCCACTAGTTCTTTTTTTTGTCATCAATACTATTTTCCCACTATGAATCTGTATAAGCTTCGAGAGTGAGGTATGTGTCTTTTGGATACCACAATTCATAATCAACAATGCCTCGTATATATCTAAATATTCTTTATATCGCAAGGACATGAGTTTCCTTAAGATTGGATTAAAATCGGCCTACCAAACCTACTTCTTGCATAATTTCAGGCCTTGAAGCTACGAGATAGAGTAAAGTGCCTATCATAGACCTGTAAAAGGTTTGATTTATTTCTAGAGCATCATCATCTTTGCTGAGTTTGCAACTGGTATTCATAGGAGTGCTTACTGGTGCACAATTTTCCATGCCAAATTTCTTTAAGATTTCCTTGAAATATTTACTTTGAGAAATGAAAATTCCTCTTTTTGATTGATGAATATATAGAACAGGAAAGAAGGAGAGTTCCCCAAACATAAAAATATCAAACTCTTGTTGCATTGCAACTACAAAATTCTTACTCATTAATTCAATGTTACTGCCAAAAATAATATGATCAACATATACTACAAGAATTAACTAGTCATTATCTTCAAACTTGATGTATAAGTTTCTATCAGTCGTTCCCTTTTGAAATACTTGCTGGTGAAAACACTTTTCTAGTCTATAGTACCAATCTCTTGGGGCCTGTTTTATCACATACATGGATTTCTTTAATCAGAAGAGACAATCCTTTTTGCCAGTTAGCTAAAAACCCTCTGGTTGTGCCACATAAACGTCTTCCTCTAGGTCACCATTTATAAAGGATGAATTGATATCCATATGATAAACTTTGAATTTCCTATAGCATGAAAACGATAAAAAAATCTTGATAGCTTCAATTCATGAAACAGGGGCAAAGATTTCTTCAAATTCCATTCCTTCTACTTGAGCATACCCTTTGCATACCATTCTTTCCTTGTTTTTTACTATATCTCCATCTTTATTCAACTTGTTTCTGTATATCCATTTAGTTCCAATTGCATTCTTGTTATTAGGTCTTGAAAAAAGATCCCAAGTATTATTTTTCTCTATTTGGTCTAGTTCTTCATTCATGGCTTTGACCCAGTGGTCATCCTAACTTGCCTGCAAAAACGTTTGGGGATCACTTATGGACAACAATGAAAAATTTGTAGAGTTAGATGTATCTATAAGTTTTCTTCCAGTTTGTACAACTCCTTTCTTGTTTCCAAGAATCTGACTTTCTCGATGGTTTTTTTGAACATACCTTGATGGAGTCTTTGGCTGTGGTATTTCCCTAGCCATTTCTTGAACTATTATGTTCATATTTTCTACAACTCCATTATGTTGAGGGGTTCTTGCAATAGAAAATTGTCTCATGAACCCATGTTTTTCAAAATAACTCTTTAATTCATCATATGTGAATTCTCCTCCTCTATCTGACCTTAGGCACTTGATTCTTAAGTCCATTTCATTTTCTACCCGTGCTTTGAATATTTAAATTTTTCAAAAGCCTCAAATTTATTCTTCAATAATCCAACCCAAGTCATGATGGTATAGTCATCAATCAAAAATGCGAAATATTTTTCACATAGTGGTGATTGTGTACTAGTAGGGCCATAAAAATATGTATGGATCATCTCAAGAGGTCGAGTGGTGGAGTGTTCTCTTGCCTTGAATTAAAATCTTGACTTCTTTCCAAACTGACATGACTTGCAAACAATATTCTCAAGTTTGGAAATTTTAGGAATATTTCGTACAACGTCTTTTCTTCCCAGATTAACAAGATGATTAAAACTAAGATGACCTAGTATTTTTTTCCAAAGCTAACTCTCATCATTTTTTCCAGTGCAACATTTTTATTTTCCTTCTTCTAGGACATACACATTTTGTGCAGTTTTGACTTCCTTTACAAAAATATTCCAAGTATTTGCATCCATTACTTTACAATATTTTGAATAAAATATAACAGTGTGTCCTTGGTCACAAATTTGACTTACATTTAAAAAGTTATGTTTTAGACCATCTACATACAACACATTATGTTCTTTGGTCTTTCCCTTCTTATCTTCATCTAGTACAATATTTCCTTTTCCTCTAATTATAGTTGGAGCATTGTTTCCAAAAGTAACATTGCCACCTTTTTCTTCAGTTAGGAATTCAAACTTACTCTTGTCTCATGTCATGTGCTTCAAGCAACCACTGTCAATATACCATTGATTTGCTTGATTTTTTGCATATAGAGCGAGTCCACATTTTTCTTTTTTATTTTTTTTTTCTTCCTCCAAACCTTGGTATAATTTTCTTGTTTGTCTTGCTTAAATATAGGAAACATCGTTCTTATTCATTCACTTACCTTGAGTACAAACTTATTTCATATGTGGCACTTGATTTCATTCAGTAAAGGACAGAAGGAATTATTGAAAGAGTTTTGAACCATGGCCATTTGAGGTTTATTGAATCTCATTCCTTCATTTTTGTTATATCTAAAAGTATTGCATCTCACAACCTTATGTCCAAAATTACCACAGGATAAAAAATATCCAAAGAAAAATTTTGGATGCCTTGGAATGAAGAACTTACTTGAAGGAATTGGCCTTTGTCTATCAACTTGATAAGATTCAGGAATTTGTTGCTTCCTTGCTTTATATTTGTTTGCATGGTTGGGATGATCTAGTTCTGACTTCTTATGTTCATTTCCTGACTTGTTAGGCTAACTCTTGTTTCCCTTGAGAACATTGGCATAACTTGTGAGCTTCTTGGTAGTTGACGTGTTGAGTCTTGACTCTCCTTTGAAAACATTCAAACTTTCCTTATATCCCATTCCTATCTTACCATCTGGTGATCTCTCATTGTTGAGAATGTTAACTAGGATTTCATATCCTCTTACGAATTTGATATTCATTTCATTCTGGGACTTATTTATATATTTTCTTAAGGATACTATTTATACTTCTATTTTTTTACATTTGTTATCCTTTTCTTTTATCTGATTCATCAATATTTATTCCCTTCTTTTGGACTCTTTTAGCTGGATTTTTAAGATGACTATATATTCTCTAATCTCATTGTCTTTTTCTTTATAAATATGCAACTATTCTTTTCTTATTCTATTATTTTTCTTGAGTTGGGATATTTCCTTCAGAGAACTAATGATTTCTCCTTCCATGGCGACTACAACTTCACACTCTTTTATGTCTATTTTTTCCTGATCGGGTCTTTGTTGCTATAAATACATGAGAGGTTTTTCATCTTGATATGTATCTAACTCATATTCTTCTTCTTAATTGTCTGAAGAGATATTGTTATCCTCCCTTGAATAATTTTTTTTCCTTTTAAAAGACTTTTTCTTTTTAAACTCCCTAGGTTTATCCTTGCCTTTTCTTCCCTTTTCATTAGTGTTGTTTTCTTTGAAAGGAATTTTGGATGAAAAATGACCAACTTTTCCACAATAAAAGCATTTGAATGGTATCATACCTTTATGATTTCCAGAGACCCTCTTCAATTTCCTTACAAATTTAGCTTCGTCTTCAAATGATAAGTGTTCATGAGAATAATGATCTTGAGATGTTGATGCCTTGAAGATGACATCCTTTAGATTTGGATGTTTTTTCCTGGTCCTGATTGTTGATGTTTGGAAAACATCAAGAAGACATTCTCCTAGATTAACAATTGATTATTAAATAATATAAATAATAAGTAATGATAATAATAAATACTTATTGATTATCCAAGGGACGCATCCTTTCATGGATGGTCACCATATGTTCTCTATATATGGAACAATCATCATTGTAATAATATATCAAATATACAATATTATGTCATATGGAAAAATCAACATGGTATCATAGCAGGTTTGGGCCCGAATCTCTCACAAGAGGGACCAGAATAAAACCTCAATCATTTCTTTTTTTGCAATTTCATCCAGATTTATGTCATCGAAGGAAAAAGAAAAAAAATCCAAAACAAGAAACAGAGTTAGATAAAAATACAAAATATCTATGTATGTTGGTTTTATTCATTATAAACCAAATTTTATTAACCTCATTCACTCATCTGAAGATGAAAAAAATAAATGGAATACATAGGTAGCAGAAGAAATTGAACAGATACAATGATGATAAATCAATAACTGCACAAGGATTTCTATCACGTCGTTCTCAGATATTAAGTTCCATATCGTGACTGAAACCTATCATTTCTATTCATTCAATGAAGAATCCTGGAGAGATTTACTTCCTAGCTGGTCACTACAATGTGAATCAACTGTTGGAAGATTGGTTTTTGTCATTGATGTCAACCCTAGCCATTGGCTTTTGGACCCCATAGTTGACAAAATAGATAGACATGAAGGAAATTACACATGAAGATACAACAACCATGTATGGATAATATAATTCATTCTACTTCTGGTGGTATGTGGCACATCACGTGGATCCTCATGATTAAGGATAAATGAATTTTTGAAGATGACAATGTAAATTAAAGAAGGAAATACATGTCGGCCCTAATGTTAAAAGGAAGTGACATAAAGGGTATAAATACATATAATTATACATTCATTTTACACACACAAGTTTTTTAATGAACAAGGAGATACAAGTTGAAATTCATAAGAGATCTGAAGTAAAGAAGGATGAATTTTAATGGATGATGAAGTCTCTTGGTGATGTGTTCTAAGGTATGTTATTTACAGGTCATCTTACCATTTTCTCTATAAATTTGTTTACAGAATGATTTAAATGGTGAATTATGAGGCTATTGATAAGACATATCTAGGTACCTATGGTAAAAATTTCAGCTCTTTATTCGCTATAATTTTGGATATACACTCTACATAAGATAGGGTTTTTGACTCGTCCTGAAGCTAATCATAAACAAGTGTTCCTGGTAAAACAGTCATAAATTCTTCATAGAGAATCCAAATTAAGTGAGACCAATTTGATTGGAAAGAGTACGAACTTTAGTTTCCTTTGTACGAATTTCAGAATCACATGTTAAATATTGAGCGCGGGGCATTCTGTACAAGTTCTCTCTCCTGAATAAACTAGAATTGAATAAGGTCTACCATTTTCTCTAAAACTCCTTTTCTGGGAGAATTCAAGGAGTGAAAATTGGAGGAGTTTCAAAGAATAAATTGAGTAATATTATCGACAGGATCAGAGTATTCCAAGAAGTGAAGAATTTAAGAATTTGAAGAAGTCTCATGAAGCATTATCAGGTTCTATGTGATGGTTGTTTGATGGTGACAATTTAATGTAAAGTTTTATTATCTCTCATATATTCTTGGGTGGAAGGAAGGGGAAAAAATGGAGAGGTCAACCCTCTCTTGATATTGGAGGATTGTATCTTCCTTTTGGAGGTTTATCATTCCCTTTATATTTGGAAGTTGTAGCTTCCCTTGGTATTCATTACTTCCCTTGAATAATAACTATTAATTATTTCTCATATATTGTGCATGGTGTATTGTGGAGTATTGGTGTAACTCTTCTGCTATTGTTCATTGGTCATTGGATATAATTGAATATATAAAATGGTTAAAGTATAGGTTGAAAAAGTTTTCAAATTGTGCTTGATACTTATTCACCCCACTCTCAGTATCAACATCAAACATGTCCCATGATTGGAAATAATTTAGTGAATATTGCATAAAGTTTACAACAATCGCCTGGGATGGACTCACAAATTATCCAGAATATCACTACTAAATTCGTGTCTAAGATCATCTTAAGGGTTTAGAGGATTGAAGTACGCCGGTGCATCAATCACCATTTCAGATTACGTAGTATTTTACCGAAATGGATTACAATTCCGGATGAGATGGTAAAGTCTATGAATAATTTTACCCATCTGGATCTAGAGCTGTCATTAGAGAAGTGAATCTTGCTTTTTTTTGACTAGGACTCTTATAGAGATTGTGCATAGCAATCAGAATGCCAACTAAGTGAAACGAATTAGAATATATTCATATTAAATATTCACTTGACACTATTGTGCATCATTTAGGGGTTTATTTATCAATGTAGAGAATAGATTTTTCATGTTCCTTTCTTTACATGCAAAGATGTCAATTCCTGCATGGATTTTTTATTACTATGAGTAGGGATCTATGATTGGGTAGTCAAGAAAACACCAAATCTATTGGGATAGCTCTATATTCATGCTACTGTGAGATGGAACATGCCATAATAACAAGGAGGTTTCCACATGATATGCCACTGATTAATGGAAGGACTAATTACCATGGATTGTGGTAGCAGTGCAGATGAGAGCGCTGGGAGATAAATGGAAGCTCATGGTAGAGGTTGAGAAAGTGGTGGTTGGAAATCTATTGTTGTAATGATGAAAGATCTATGTAGGCACCATATTGGCACCTAGAAATTTGATGTTAATTGGATTTTGATTACATACATGCCAATTTCCTTCAAAGGAGTAGGGATTGTTGTGATGCTATCACTTCATGCGGTGGACACAAATTATGGCACCTTCAATTGAAAATGCCCCATGAGTGTTGTGATTTTGTGTTGATGTTTGAGGCAGAATCATGACACATTATCTCCAGAGGGTCCTGTATGGACTAGTAGGAGGTAATGTGGAATTCATCTATACATGTCTCAGATGGTCAGATGATGGAACCAAGACATTGGTTTCACGAGGAAACCTCGATATCTCTTGTGAGACATTGGTTCCATGAGGGAACCTCAATATGTCTTAGACATTGGTTTCATGAGGGAACCTCGATATATCAAGTATGGACCAAGATGACTTAGCATGATCATCCCCAAGGGACTTCCCACCCCTTGTAAGATAGTATATCTCAAGTCTTGTGTATATCAACTACATCCATGACTATAGTGTATGCTCATAACATAAGTCCTCATAAGACTTTGAGGAACATGAATCCCAAAGAGGCCTTCACCGGAGTGAAGGTTGAGGTTGGACACTTCAAGATATTTGGGTGTCCATTATAGATTCATGTATTGATCCAGGTGGATATCGATTGACACCCACCTTTTCCAATTGGCTCAAAACAATTTTCTGGTAATTTTGGTAATTTACTATTTTTAACAGTTTTTAGCTTTTGGGGCCATTTTGAGGGCCTAAATAACGATTTTTTGGGATAGAGATTATCAATGATAGCCAAAGTCTATTATTAATCCCCCAAAATGAATCTCCTCATTGAAACCTTTCCAATGAGCTATCGTGTGCCCCAAACGAAGACCGTATTCCAAAGTTGCGCCCCCGAGAAGTTGATACACCAAACTACCCAAAACGGGGTCCACAAAAATGTTTCCTTTTCATCTAACATGGTTAAGGTTTTGGATTCTCTTTATGATAAAAAGGCCTTTGGAGCCTCATTTTAAAATGATCTTCTTATGAATGTGAGTAGCAGACACATCTCTTCTCATAGATAAGCTGCCACCATTCTAATGAGTCTTTCACTTTGTATTTTTACAATCTTTGTACATTTTTGTTCATTAATAGAAAATTTGTATTACTGTATCTATGTGTTTATGGTTTCATCTCTGATACATTTATGTTATATTATTGGATATCTGATATATCTATGTACATTGCTTTATTATATCTCCTCTCCCGTTTAGTGCCGAAAATAATCTGGATTAGTGATATCAAAGTAGGCCGCTCTTGATTGTTTTTCAGTTCATGTCCCCGATGAGGTACGAGTATAGAAAGTTGGGTATTGATATTGTCTCTCTTGAATAAAATCTCTCTCGCATGTCTATTAAACCCTCCATGGAGGAAGAAAAGAAAGAAGAGAGAGCATATGATTCTATTAATTTGTTGCTTGATCAAGCTCTCATGCAACAGAGGGATGAAATGATGGAGAATTTTTCCGACGCCCTTCAATGCATGTCGATAAAAATAGGCACGTCTTAACCAAGAAACCACTTTGGAAGTACCTCTCCTTTAAAGGTACAATTTAATTTTGCTATTCCCATATTTGAAGGATAGATAGATGCAGATGCCTTAGAAAAATGGTTAAATTTTCTAGAAGGTTATTTCTTTGTTCATAATTTCTTTGATAGGGAAAAGATCACCTTCGCACTCCTTAAGGCTCTCCCCCATGTCAAACATTGGTGGGAAACTTACTGGGGGGAATTTTCACAGAGGAGTCTATAATATATGGGGTCGAGCCCACTTGGGATTTTTTTGTGGATGCGGTAAAGGAACAATATTACCCTATTGGCAAGTATGATGGCCAATACATGAGATGGACCACATTGTGGCAAGAAAGGGTCCAAGCAGTTCCAGAGTTCACCAATATGTTCCATACCTTGTGCACCAAGTTGGGTATCAAAGAATTTGAATGACATTTGGTTCTGAAATATCGTGGGGCTCTACACAAATACATCCAAACTGAAATGGATTTTCTGGACATCTCATCACTCGGTTCTACTTATCGATATGTTGTTAAAATTGAGAAGAAGTTTAAGCACCAGAAAAAATGGGAGTTCGGATCTGAAAATACTCAACAACCAAAGTATGATAAAGATGACCCTAACAAAGAACATCTTGAAAACCATTCCAAGACACATGAAAAGAAGGGTCATGGAAATATGAAGAAGGAAACCAGATAATGGTGTGATTTCCACAAAATTCTCTGGGACAACGCCATTGATTGTCACTCAAAATAGTCATTGGTGGACGAGATCAAAGACAAGGAGATGAACCCTGATTCAGAATCTGATTTAGAAAATATTGATAGAAGACAGATCATCGATGCAGACCCCATTGCTATTTTCACGACTGCAACAATTCAACCAGAAGAACTCATAGATATTTAATAGGGGGAGGACCTTTTTCATTCATAGGTGTGGGTAAAGGGGACCCTGCTACATTTTATTGTTGACAACGAAATCCATAAGAACCTCATCTTAGCATAGGTTATCAAATAGTTGGGATTGCCAACAACACCACACCGACAACCATACAACATTGGGTGGATTTTCCAAGGACGAGATATTTGTGTCAGTCAACAGTGTCAGTTTTCATACGATAGCTATACCTTCAAGGATGAGGTATTATGTGATGTTTCCCCATTGGATGTCTATGATGTTCTATTGGGCCAACCATATATGTGGAAGAACCATGCTATCTATGAGTCTCAATCCCATAGTGCCATTGTTACTCTGGGAGGTCATCTCTATAGGATACCATAGGTAGTTCCAACTATTGTCCCACATAAAAAATTCCACAAGGTAGTATCTCATACTAAAAAATTCAGCTTCTTCACAATCTGTTCAAAAAGTGAACAGAAGGATACTGCAACCACTGCAGCCTCGGCCCAAGCAACTTCTATCCAATAGAAGAAGGTCGAAAAGATTGCAACAAAGTGTAAATATTCTTTTTTCACACAGGAATATCATGTAGCTAGACTGTTTAAAAAGGTCCAACCCTTCCAGCCACAGGTTCGTGACAACCTTCAACAAACTAAGCAACACAACTTCTACAACAAGGCAAGCAACTCATCAAGATGTAGATTCAACAAATGCTTTTCCCTCTCCCTTGGGAACTCAAATCAATGGAGACCATTTCTTCCTAAGGAGGGAGTATTTTTCTAGGTGGATATCAGTGGCCACCCACCTTTTCCAACTGGCTCAAAGCAATTTTCTGGCAATTTTGGTAATTTACTATTTTTAGTAGTTTTTAACTACCGGGGCCATTTTGATGGCCTAAATGAAGGTTTTTCAGGATAGATATTCTCAATGATATTCAAAGGCTCTTATTTATCCCTCAAAATTAATCTCCTCGACCATACCTTTCCAATGATCTATCGTGTGCCCCAAACGAAGATCGTATGCCAAAGTTACACCCCCGAGAAGTTGATACACCAAACTACCCAAAACGGGGTCCACAAAATTGTTGTCTTTTTATCTTCCAGGGTTAGGGTTTTGTATGTTCTTTATGATAAAAAGGAATTTGGAGCCTCATTTTAAAATCATATTCTTACGAACGCGAGTAGCGGACACATCTCTTCTCATAGATAAGTTGTCACCATTCTAGCAAGTCTTTCACTCTGTATTTTTACAGTCTTTGTACATTTTCGCTCATTAATAGAAAATTGTGTATTATTGTATCTCTGTGTTTATGGTTGCATCTTTGATACATTTCTGTTATATTATTGGATATCTGAGATATCTATGTACATTTCTTTATTATATCTCCACTCTCATTTTGTGCCAAAAATAATCTGGATGATGTACCCAAGGAGAAAATGACCAAGCTAGACCCTTCAGGCAGAAATGGTACATGTGTGGGGTACAATGAGTCTTCAAAGGCATACCGGATCTACATCCCTGGTCAGAGACAGATTGAGGTGAGAAGAGATGTTACCTTTGAGGAGGAGGTAGCCTTTAGGAGATCTAGAGGATCTCACATGGAGATTAATAGTGAGAGATAGGAAGAGATGGTTCCTTCTCCCCCTCAACCTCAAATAGTTTAGAGGGAGACAATTGAGCCTATTGATCCAATTGATCTCATTGATCATGTAGCTCCAATTGATGTTCCTAGATATATTTTGAAAGGTCATAAGAGACATACATGGGATCGTCAGACTCTGCAAGAGGAAGAAGGACATGCATCTCCTCGTGGTACCTTCCAAGAGAGCAAGAGACCTTATACATATTTTTCATATGCTACAACTATAAGCCATATCATTGATTCTGAGCCTTCCTGTTATGAGGAGGCATCTATTCAGCCAGTATGGAGAGATGCCATAATGGAGGAGTATCAGTCCATCATGAAGAATGACACGTGGGATATTTTTCAGAGACCTGAGGGGAAGTATGTAGTGACTTCCTAGTGGATCTATAAGATAAAATGCACAACTGACGAGAGCATCAAGAAGAACAAAGAAAAAAATATTTCTATAGGATTATCTCAAGTGGAGGGAACTGATTATGAGGATAAGTTTTCTCCTATTGCTTCATACACTTCTAATCGGACGATTACTTCCCTTGCAACATCCATGGGTTGGATACTATATCAGATGGATGTGATGACAACCTTCCTCAATGAAGAGATTGAGGAATAAGTATACATCGAGTAGCCATATGGTTTCATGATACATGAGAAGGATTCTCATGTGTGTAGGTTGAAGAAGTCCATGTATGGACTCAAGAAGGCACCTCGAATTTGGTATGTGAGGATTTATGGACAGATGATGAGTTTTGGATTAAAAAAACTGTTGTTGATCCCAACCTGTACTACAAGACTGTTAATGGTGAGTCCTTGAATTTGGTCCTCCATGTTGATTATTTATTCATCATCGGTACAAAGAGCCTTATTTTTGAATGGAAGTATGTGTTGGCCTCTAATTTTGAGATGAAGGACCTTGGTATGATGCACTACTTCTTATGACTAGAGGTGTGGTAGAAAACTGATGAGATCTTTCTATGTCAGGGGAAGTACACAATTGATATATTGAAGAAGTTTGGGATGCTGAACTGTAAGCCCGTGGATACACCAATAGTGAAAAATATGAAGAAACTAGACGTGTCTTCTTCTAATTCCGACAATATTGATCCGACCCTATACAAAAAATAGATTGGATCATTGATGTATCTGGTTAAAACTAGACTAGATACTTTCTATGCAGTGAGTGCACTTAGTCAATTTATGAGTCAGTCGAGACAAACACACTAGATTGTTGTGAAGCATGTGTTGAGATACCTGCGAGACACAGTTGGACATTGTGTAGAGAAAGGTAGTATTGGTGCAATACCTTCCTACAGATGAGAAGGTTGTTGATGTTCTTACCAAACCCCTTACTAGGAAAAAATTTGTGTACATCCGTGACAGAATTGGCGTGGAAACGAATGTCTCCCTCGTTGAGAGGGAGTGTTAATGTTTTCATCTTCCTGAGACATTCTCCAGATCGTACTCCTCTTTGACTGAGTTGAGTTGATCTGTGAGGACAGTTATCCGAGAAGGGATAAGTGGTTTTTGGATTATAGCCCAAAGTCCCTTGTGAAGAGCACATGAGGACATGTCAAGGGAGTTGAACTTGACGTCATACACTATGGGGAGTTGACCCTATTGTTTCTAGAGGGAGTAGCCTCTATACGTCCACATGGGAGTGCCATGTGTGACATACATTATCCATATTGTACTCCTTTGTGAATAAGTTGAGTTGATATATGATGAAACTTATCCTAGAAGGGATAAGTGGGTTTGGGATTATATCACAACGTGCCTTGTGGAGATCACATGAGGACACGTCCCTTGTGGAGAGAACATGAGGACCTATCAAGGGACTTGAACTTGACATCACACACTATGGGGAGTTGACCCTAGTGTTTCTAGAGGGAGTATCCTCTAGAAGTCCACATGGTAGTGCCATGTGTGACAAACATTTTTCTACTACGGTGGTTGTGTACCATAGGTGGAGACTGTGTGTCTCTGGAAAATAGTTGTTTACTACTATAGTGGTTGTGTACCATTGGAAGTAATC
>SNQJ01S0188708.1:0-18312 GCA_010110895.2 Picea sitchensis
TTCATAAACCCAGATTGCTTAGGGACGTCTCCCTTGGACCAGCCATCCTAAATAGAAAGAGCTCCCCATCGAGGTGACAGTGGGTGGGGAAGCTCCTGTTACGCCAGTTTTAAGCCTTGACTCAAACTTCCTAAACCCTTCCTACAAACCGTGCGATAACATTTTGGCGCCATTGCCGGGGAACACTGAGTCTACATTCCTTAACGACATATCTTTGGTAAGCCTTGCCTTTGAATTTTCTTGTAAGCTTACCTGGCGACTCCACTACCTTTTCCCCCTATTCTTTGGTAGTTTCAGGAAAACTACCTGGCGACTCCACTGATGACGAAGCCAACAATGACTTCACAATGGGATCCTGGGAGCTATAAACCTTTAGATATGAGCAAAATCCCAGGATATCCAAGACAAATGCCCCCTATCTCCAAGAGATGGTTCCCTAAATTCACTGGTGAAAGTGAGGAAGAAGCTGAATTTCATATGAGTGAATTTTATTCTTACTTTCAGCTCAACCGTGTCGATGATGATGCTGAAGATGTAGTGATGAAACTTTTTTCGAAAACTCTTCATGGAAATGCCAAAAGGTGGTATGATAACCTTCCTGATGCTAGCATCACCTCTATGAACCAGTTCGAAGAAGTCTTTCTTGAAGAATGGGGCATTCATTTAGAAGACATCCCAGTACTTCTAAAAAACTTTGAAGATATAAAACAAAGGGAGAATGAAACCCTTTTTGACTTCCAGAGTAGGTTTGAGGGCATTCTATACCGAATTCCGAAAAGCCATTACCCTGAAATGAAGTATGTTGTCCATCGCTATACTCATGCGATCTTGCCACACCTAGGCGTGCCCCTCCGTAGAAGGGCCCCAAAGACACTCAATGAAGCTTATGGAATGGCTAAAGAAATTAAAAATAATATCTTCTCATCAGGGATAAATGACCTCTTCACTTCAGGTACTCTTACTATGGAAAGTCTGTATTCCCATGAAAACCTTGTTGATGATTTCCAAGAAGAAAGGAAGCAGACTATCATTCGACATGAGATGATTGAAGACGTGGTTGAGGAGACAGAATCTGAGAAAAATGATGAAGTATCAATGAGCGTGCCTCCTTCTGATGAAGCAGTCCAAGAACCATGTTCTCCTGCACAACAAAAGGAAGACGAGGTTAGTTGTTTTTCTTCTATGATTTCCAATGACACCTTGTTTCATGATTCAGAAACTGAAGAGGAAATGGAATCCTTGGACAAAGTGGAAGTCCCTTGCTGTGCAATTGAGGATAAAGAAGCAGTCCTTGAGGAAGAAGAAACAGTAAGTTACCCTCCTCTCATAATTTTTGATGATGCTTTACCATGTAATGAAAAGGAGGAGGAGGATGAATCCTCAAATCCTGCATGTTATGATACTGATACTAATACTGATATAGCTGATTTCGATGAGTTCATACATGTTGGGAGACGTAGGTGGGATGTGGTTGGTTATGACCTAGATCCCATCTATGACACTGAGAATCATCTCCAGTTGTTGCCCTTGCAGTTGTCACAACAGTCTACTAATAACCAATGGCAACAAGGAGATGATGTTTTTACTTGTAGCTTTCAAAACACTAAGGATGACCTAGTACCTCTTTCTTCAGATGTTTGTCAGTCTTACCTTGAGATGTTTGATGAGTACACTGTTGAGCACTTGGACCTTTTACATGAAGATGATTGCCAGCCACCATTATGCTCAAATTTTAATACAAGTAAATACATCGTTTGCCTAAGGAAGGTTACTCATGACTTTTTGTCCCAGCCACCGGTTATTACTTTGCCTTGCTTTTCCATTCAGGGTGTAGTTGGGAAATACCTTTTTCGTGTTGAGTTTTCTCCTGGGCAAACCCTAGATTTCAAGGGTTGTTTGGGTAATGCTATTGTCGATAAATGTTTCAACCTTCTCTTAATGATTTACCAACCATCTACTAAAACTTTGTCAATTCTTTCCTTGATTTTAGAGCGTGAGGATGTCCGGGGTAACCAGTTTACAGGCCCATTGAGTCGGTTTGCTGAACCTTATACTTTTCATGATCTTTTCTTGGAAAGGATTGAGTGCTTTTCTCAGAGATGGACTTGGCAAGATTTTGTCTCTCCCACCCGCCTCCATGAGTTAGATTCTGACTTTTCCGATGATATGATGTATATTCTAACTCATGACATTTTTGTGCTTGATGTATCACTGTTTTGGTTTATGATGAAGCACACAGGTAGGTATCAGGGAGCACTGCTGGATTGGCTACATTGGTTGTTTGACTACACCAACATACAGCCAACAGGTAAGTAAAGGTAAGTAACTAATTCTGCATTGTTTGATTTCTATTACATATGCATCTTGTTTGATTTCTTGTTTTACTGCCTATGCACATTTACTTACTGCCTTGTATGCACATTGTTTTAATGCCTAAGTAATATTTAATTTACTGCCTTGTATGCACATTTTCTATATATATGCTATTGTTTTTATAAGGCAATATCACCCCCTGCCTTCTGGATGCTCCCCTTTTCAAGTGTTAGTAGGTCTACAGGTTTATGCTATAGATTGTTGAGGTTCTCATGTGCTCTATAGTCAACATTACGTCCCCCGAAGTTGGTTTCTATGTTATCCCCCATGTCTAGGATAACTAGGGAGATCGCTAACCGAGTCTACATGATCCCGCATTGATGGAGTAATGAGAGCTGATCGACCTTGAGTATGTCCCCTGAGGGCTCATCTTTCTTCTCACCTAACTTTGTCCTACAAGCTAGCATCGCCTCCATCGCTATCGGCTTGGGCTTGCATCGAAAAGGCTCTTGCTTCATGAGGTAATTGGTCCGAGGTAATACAGGCGTGTCATATTTGATCATTATAACCTTCTTTATGTAGCATTGGTCTCTTTCATTTGTGTGACCTGCTTGGATCTTACACTAATCCACTTTGACCACCGCTAGGTAATTGATGGGGTGGTTTATCAAGTTGGTATTCATGGGTTTCCTTTGCTAGCCACCAAGGGGTTTATGTGAGCCATCAACCGGCCTCCCACCATATTATCACTTTACATCTTAAAACCCCGCCATCCATCCCATTCTAGTTCCGCCATTAGGATGACCATCCGTGGTACATCTTATCTTGTGGGAAAAAAGGGCTAAACGCCCAGAGGGTAAAAATAGTTGGTAAAAGATAAAAGCCATAGGAAAATGAAAACCTAGGAGATGCTTCGCTTGGGATCCCCGAAGGCACAAAAGCCTCTCATAAGAAACCAAGGGACCCTAAGAAAAATGATAAATAAATGCAAGACCTAACTATGAGGATGGGAGGTCTCATCACCTTTCGGCCCATTATGTTCATAGGGTATTTAGCTTGCATGACATTGCCACCATTTGTCACCAAGCCAGGGCAATGACACTTGGTTGAATGGCCAAGGGAAAAGGGGTCTCTTCAATGGACAACCTTCTCATTTCAAGATACTAGTGGGTAAATCGCTGTCATCTCTGGCCACCAAGGCAGTGTCCTCTTCACAAGGCTTGTAGTAAAAATGCAAATAAAGAAAGATAAGTACAAGGGCTTGGAAAAAAATGCATCCATGATTTGGTACAACTTGCCTCCCACAAAGGCACCCACAGACGCATTAACCAAAATTTTGGTCTCGACTATGACTAGATGATCCCTAAAAACACATCATCTCATTATACATGGTTTGAATAACCCTTTGAGGAAACTTTCCATTTCTTGTGGGTATTAGCCCATTAGGTTTCCCTTTTGGTTTCCTAAGCTTTGTAAGTAGTGGGTCTGTAGTCTCTTTGAGCTCTTAGAAGATTTTGTTAGGGATGCCATGTATATGTTTGATAATTTTAATGATGATGTGATTTACATTGCTATGACAGTCTTAGACCTGATGAGCCCCTCCTCGAGGCGGAAGTCTTGATGTGCGAACCATACCCGCTGGACAGTACCAGAGGGATCTGTGCACATGGGAGATGATTAGTCTGACCTCCATGGGGCTGAAGAGCCCCACCCAGATGGACGCTGGGATGGCAGAAGGTGGACACTTTTGTGACGGTTTCTCCAAGTAATGTGGAGAAGAAGGACTCTCATCAGGACGCTTTTAAGGTGAGACCTAGCTCCATGGGGGATCAACCCCTGGTGCATGGGACGCTGGACCTAGATGGACAGGATACCATTTGTAGATGGACGCCGGGAGTGAGGGCGCATAAGCTGGCTTGTTTTGCACATTTAGCAGGCGGCAGGAGCCCCAGGGGGGCCACAACGCCCTGGGTTGCAGATGATTGATTTTCCCTCAGGCAATAACGCCTCCCAAAGGGGCCCTCTGACGCCTCCATTATTAGCTCATTTTTGGCATTTTAGCATGTAAAGTGACAAACCTGACAGGGATATTGTAATGTCAAATGCATGTCGGCTGTTTTATTGACCTATTTTGTAAATTAGCATCAAGAGATCATATAAATAGAGGACGCTTGCCTCTCTCATTTCATGCTGATAATAATAACTCTCTTGTGAGAGTGATATCTTAGCTCTTGTCTTGGTTGCTATTCTTCTCTTTGAGTGAGGCTTAAACCTTGGAGTAATTCATTTTGGCAAGTGGTGCTTTTATTCATTGGAAGGTTTACAACTAGGGTATGGATTATGCTTCTCTCATGATCTTGTAAGTGTTTTCATCAAACTTCTTGAATGAATGGTCGTTTATCAACATCTTGCATTAATTGTTATCTTGTCGTTATTTGCTTAATTTTCGAAACCCTAGGGGAGCCAACACACAAGTAGGTCGCGGCTTCATGTCCCCATGAATAAAGCTTATAGCCATTTGATTTGAGAAGGTTTAGCTCAGCCATAGCTACACTAGCCATCTCATATTGAGTTAGTTTCAAGCATAAATTGAAGAGTTAGCGTCTCCAGGGCTCCACTTAGTTTACACCTAGGGTTTTGCTTCTAGGGTTTTGAAAAGCCTTGTATGAAGCAACACTTTCAGCCCCAGATTTGTGCTTTGTGCTTCTCAGCCGCTTTGCCAAAGAAGTCTTAAGGAGAGAAGAGGAGTTTTAGGTCTGTATCTTTACTACACACCTAGGTAAGTTCCTTTCCCTTCTTAGGGGTTTAGGCTGGTGGTCTCTGCTAGCAACTATCAAACCCTAACCTCTTGTCCTTGAGTTTAAAAGCCCCAAACCATTAGTCTCATTTAAAATTGACTCCATTAACCCAAGGCACTAGTCTAGAAACTCTCTTTGAGCTTGTTTATGCTTAAACTTTCTTTCAAACACTCTTTTTAAATTGAAACCCTAACTAACCTAGCGCTCTAACCCTAGATTTTCTTGAACTAACCCTAATAAGGTGACGGCCCGCTGATTTTGACTTTTGTTTGGATAGAAAAAGTGCAGCCTAGTCCTATCATATCCATAGAGGTTCATTGCAATTTTATTTGGTTGAATTTATCAAAACGTCAACCCTTGGCTAGCTAACCCTAAAATGAAATTATATAGGTGATCACACTCTCTTGATCTCTTGTTTATACCTATAACGTTGTGACACTTTCACCTTGGTTGTTAGACTTCGAGTTGTGATCACTTCCACAAGCTTATTTGCTAAAAACGCTCCACTCAATTGTCTTAATCTTGACCTAAATTTATGGGTTTCTGGACACACACCTATAGCAAAGAAATAATATAGGTGATGCAACAACTTTATGTATGTGAGCTTTGATTTGAGATTATTTATTGCATTGTGATATAATACAAGGATTTAATTGGTATATTGAATGCTCTTATATCTCATGCATTTATTGAAGGAGGGATATTAGTTATTGGTCTTTGTTTTCAAAGAATCATTGACTTCATCAATGATTGCATTTGATCATTTTCTCATATATTTGATGATAGCCACAAATTGTGAAGTACTCAACCCATTGCAAGTATTACACTTAGTTTTGTTTTGTCTTGTCTCAAGCAAAATGTGTGCCTCCAAAGTTGGAACAATATCTTCTTTTGGTTCATCTCTTACTAAGTAATCTGTGAAAGGGATTCTCTTTGACTCTTGATCCATTATACTTTCAGCCCTTCATAAACCTGTAGATGCTTAGGGACGTCTCCCTTGACTAGCTTATCCTAACAGAAAGAGCTCCCCATCGAGGTGATGGGGCGGTGGGAAGCTCCCTGCTACGCTTGCTCTCAAGCTCCTTGGACTCAAGCTCTCCCAGCCTAAACCCATCCTACAAACCGTACGATAACACTAGGGTGATCGGGATCATGGAGGTTTGAGTGACATGTGAAATTCCACGCCGCCTCTCACCCTCAATCTCTATTCAATTCTATGTACTAGCCAATCCATATACCATTAAATTCAACCATATAAACATTGCATAAATTCGATGCCATATCCATCGTAAAGATTCAATGCCATATATATTGTATAGTGTGCCACCCGAAACACATCAAAACTTTAATAATAACCATACGTTAACATTACCATATGTGCCCCCATATAACTCTTTAATAAAAATTGCATAATACTTTAACCAAAACACATAGCATAATATCTAGGTCCACTATTTCACATTTGTCACAAGGTTTTTTATATATAATCCTTTTGCCATAGCTTTAGAACTTATCCATAGTTTTTCCCTTTTGTTTTGAGCTGGGGCTCCCATTTTTTATTATCTTTTTCATAAATCATATATGATTATTAATCAATGTTATAACATAAAATAAATATAACATAGCACCTATACACAAATATAGTCCTTTAGCACCCATGGAAATGCCTTGTATCGCAAGTGAATATCAATAAAATTTAGCAACAATGTATCAACCACCCATTTTTCATATCAAATGAAACCAAGACTACATCATCAACTATATAGGACTTTGTAGGCAACATCATAACAACAACAAATATATAAGCATAATATGTCTATATTTGCGCCTCTAGTCTAGAAGGGGTCCCACCTACTCAGTTAAATATTATTATCATAAATAAATAATGATCTTAGTAATCCCTAAGTGGAAGAATTCACTGCTAGATTTTAATTGTTAAAATTCATGACTCCATTGTGGAAATATTATGTTTCCAAATAGATTAAGAACTTAGATTGTCTAGTTTCGCAGACCATGTAAACATCAGATCAAGAAGATATACATCAAAAAGATTATGCCACAGGGGGAAGTGGGCGGATTTAACGGAAAAATGATCGGGAATTCGGGAATAACCCATGGAAAGTGCATGAGGGGTCAATCCCTCAGAAGTTAGTCAATCATTTGATTAATCATAGTAAAAAAATTCTTTATTGCAAGGATGTTCTTTTCTGATATGCTCTCTTGAATCTTGGAGTGGATGGAAGAAAAGGAAAAGAAGAAAAGGATAAAACCAACTATATTATATAATAACAGTTGAATTAGATAACAATTTCAATGATGCTCTCAAGGGGAAACATCATGACAATTGTGTAACACGATTGTTATTGATTAAAAATACTTTGTAGAATAGCTATTGTGGACAAAATGATCCAACATTTTATTTTGACAAGAAATGAAGTCAAATGAAAACAAATAGCAAGAAAATGACAGCAAGAATGAAACAACATAATTGAAATAACAGAAATGAAACAACATAACTGAAATAAGAATAAATGAAATAATATAAATGTAAAATCAAAGCAAATAAAACAAACTATAATGCAAAAAAAATTCCATACAACATTTAAACTTTCAAGTTGGTTCCACATAGTGCTTCAAGTGAGAACCACTAGTGCTGTAGGAAAACAATCGATTTTGCAAGTCCCTTTTAGGATATAGGAATTTGCGCCCAGGACAAAAGCCATCTTAAAAGGACCAAACCATAATTTTTTTGTAACTTTGAATTTCTTCCTCTATCAGCATGATTTGAATCCCACAATAATACCTTCTCATTAACCTTAAATTTGATAGCCTTGACACTTTTGTTGAAATATCTTTAACAAATTTGTCTCTCTTTATATTATCCAAGGCAAACCTCCTTTGGTCCTCTAAAGCCAAAAGTGCATTCATTCTTGAGACAAATTGAAAGAATTTTTAATTCTTCAACCCTCAGAAAGGCATTAACCTTAGAGAGGAGAGTTCCAAATCGGTAGGAATAATGTCTCTTGACCCAAACAAGTCGGAAAGGAGTGTAGTTGACGACAAAAATCACAACTAGGTTTTCCCAAGAAGTATCGCTAAAGCTCATTATTATAGTTATATATATATATATATATATATATATATATATATATATATATATATATATATATATATATATATATATATATAATAATTAGTAGGTGGGATCCCTTGTAGATTGGAAAATTAGATCTGATCTTATTTCATGACTATGCTGCTATTCGACACTGTTTACAAAGTTCTACATGGTTGATGAAATCTTGGTTTTATTAGTGATGGATAAGGCATGCTATGTCTTGTTTCGACTGCTCTAGGCTCTAATTTCATGTTACGATGGCCTATGTCACCCATTGTTATCATTGCTATCTGTTCATGGCTTCCTTACTATGACAACTTCACAATAAACATGTTAGCAACAATACATAAGAGCAATTGAAAAGAAATAAAAGCAACCTAAACAAATGCAAAAGGAAGAGTCGAACTATGCTCTTATGCTACATGCATTGAAATTCGAATGATCGTTGTAACCCTAGCTAAAAAATTAATAGCTATACGATTTATGGAGTTATATGAAAATATGGTTGATATGCACTATTGTATAGTTGGAAATGGTAAGATGTGATGTGGGTGGTGCATTTGACAAAGTGATGGATGCATGGTTTAATTGAATGTGTTAATGAGAAGCTGGCTGGCGTGTACTAAGGAATTGAATGAGTGGGGATGGAGGTGACGTGCATTTATTGCACATCACTCCTACTCCTTCCACCGACTGCCACCCTAGTTTGGCTATTTCTCAACTGTGCTTTGCTGTGGTTAGGCTCCGACTTTCAAGCAGAGGAAGAACCGCTCAACCAAGCTTGCGTTTTTTTTAGGTGCTCTTGGTTACAGGTATGTCTTTTCTCCATCCATGAATTTGCTCTGGTTTTGAAATAGAAATTGGCTCAGGATGTATGGGTTTTTGTTTTCCTTAAGTCTAGCAACTGTGTAAATTTGTGATAATTTTCTGGGATGAATTGTTGGTGGTTTCATTGCATTAATACATGAAGTCACAATGTTATTGGTTGTTCTGAGTGTTAGCAGCCATAAGGGCTCTGTCTCATCCTTGCTGGTTTTAGTTGGAGGGTTTCATTTGGTCTATAATGGCTAGCTGTCTCCACAAATTCATATCACCATACCCAATTGTTTGTTGTTCTGGGGTTATTGGGTTTTAAAACGCCTTGTGTCCCTGCGCATTGTTTCACTTGGGTATGGTTTGTTCATGCTACTAATGGTTGCGCAGTGGGTTATATTCCTTTTCTCAGCTCTATTATATCTCAGCGTTGTTAGTTGTTCGATTGGGAAAACCACGAGGGTTATACCCTGCGTGTTCTAAGTGTTGTTACAGGAGAAAAACAGAACCTTGCTCCTTTGTTCATAATCTCTCCTATCACGAGAATTGTCACCATGTCTGCGAAGTTATTTGTGGTACACCTTGTGTGTGCACCATTGGTCTTGGAGGTTCTCACCCAGTGTTGGGGATCGAATTCAGTCTCCCTTTGTTGGTCCACAGAGAAAACCCTTGTTTTCTCAATCTCGGGTTTTGATAGAGGGAGCCGTTATGGCATGCTGGTTATACTATTGATTGTTATGAGTTGTTGGTGTATTGTCGACAATGTTTAGTTTCTGGCTCGTCTCTGTTGATTATGTGGACAGTGGTGTTGGTTTTGAGATTTAGTCACTGCACTGGTTATTATGACAATCAAATCGATAAACTCAACATTGTAATTTGGTTGATTAGAGAATTGGATTGAATTCATAGTCACTGTCTCTTACATTATAATTGTTGAATTGTTAACCCAACATTAGTTTACAATTGATTAATGCACAACGATGCTTCGTGCATGATGCGTGGGTATGTGTGGCATCCCTATAGCATGTTAAGTTGAGTTAATGATGTGACTAATTATTTTAAATTATCGAATGAAGTATTTCAATTGTGGAAATTATGGCATGATCACCTATTGTCTGTGTTATAGATATGATTTGATTGCACCATCAAAGAGGGTCACGGGTTTTTAAATATAGTTTTGTTACAATTTGATCGATTGTGTTATGAGATCAGGCATGCTATTGCTACCTCATTGTATTGGATCGATAGCCCAATATTGTGGATGTTTATATTCATAATGATTGAACCTGTATAGTCATTGAAAAGATCTTGCTTTTTTTAAGTGGTCTGTGTATCCCTCATCATCGTATGAATTGAAATGGTGATTGTTGTCTGTGTGGTTAAATGGAAAGTCAGGATCTTTTCAATTTAATTATGAATCGTTGTGTTTGACTGTCGACTATGTATGAATATCATATATCATAACAGAGATAATCACGAGTGCTGTGGAAATACGGTCTCGTTACAATTTAATTGAGGGATAAAATCGAGCATGCTTTTTGTGTCTGTGTTGATGGAAGGTGGTTGATTTTTGATGTTGAACATAGTGGAGTTAAGTGTCTATCTATTCATTTGGGAATTGCTTTAAAATATTAAATGGATAAATGAGAAGAACAAAACTCCTCTACAGGTTGTTGTGGAATACATATTGTCTTGTTCTAATCACATTGTGTCACAGATTGACTGCGAACAGTGAGCAAGTTAATGCACAATAATTGTTTAAGTTTTACACAGTAGTTGTTCTTTTGGCACAGTGATCAGTTTGGTTGGTGTTGGATCTTTTTCATTGATATGGAATGATTTTATGGATTAATTAATCAATTTTGTGAACAGTACCCGTTCTCTTTCCCTACCATTATTTCGCTTTTCGCAAATTACAACCCCCTCGCCTTCCCACATCCATTTTCACTCCTTGTTCTTAAAATTTAATTACAGTTAAGAGAATTTTATTTTGAAACAGTTTGAAATCATAGTTCTTGGTTAGAACACAGTAACATATTCTTGGATTTACATTACAGTTGATTGTTGTTGTCTTTGAGAAGAAACCATAGTTCTTTTCCCTCTCATTTTATCATTTTTCGCTCAATACAAACCCCTCTCATATCCTAGGACCTTTTGTTCACCCCCTGCTCATCTACAACAATTAAACAATTTGTATGGATTGGATTGCACGAGTCTGATATGTTGCTGAGCCAAAGTCTATTTCATATATTGAAAGAGTAGTCATGTATGGTTGTTAAGGGAACTACTTGCTAATCAATTATGCATACAGGAATGAGCTATTCAAATAAAAGGCTGAAGAATGAGGTCCACTATGCCCCTGTCAAAGAGAAAGCCACTAATACCCCTTCCACACCTTCAAATGATTATGATAAATTGGTGTCCTCCCGCATGCAATGGAGGGATGATCGCTCTCATGTGATCAACGAGATTAGGCCTAAAGGATCCACACAGCCTAAGGCAAATTCAAAGAGTTTAAAAGGTGATAGAAGTAATGAAGGAAGGATTGCCTCATAGACTGGAAAATATGGATTTTAATTTTTATTTACGTGTCTATTAGTGAGAACAATTGACTTCAGATATTTGGACAAGAAGTTTTTTTGGGATATATTCGTAATATATTTTGAAAATGATTTTAAATATCAATGTGATAATTGTAAAATATAAATGTGATGATGGTAGTCACAAGGAGGGTTGTTTTGCTTAATTAACTAGTTATGTTATGATTGTTAAGAGCTCAAGGGAGTCACAAGGGGGTCCCACCTACTAGTTATTATTTATTTATAACCCTTATTATGATTATTACTTTTCCCCCTTAACTAAAAATTTGGTTGAGTCTTTAGTTAACTTAACTAATGAAGTAGTTCAACTACTTCAACCAATTCTAAACTACTTAAAGGGAAAAGGAAAGGGAGGAACAAGAGGAGGATAGAAGGAGAAGCATACTAAGGTGTTCTCTTTGATTTTATGTTGAGATAGTTCAATTTTCACTCATTCCTTAATTTATCACAAGCCTAGTTCTTTTTTATGATAGCAGGGTCTTATTGTAGACAACAAGATTCAGGGTTGAATTACATCATTTTGACACTTGTTTTTCAGAGGTGTTGATATATCATTGATAGTATGTGTAGACTTGTTTATTTGTGAATTAGTTTTCATGACTGACAAAGGCTATTGTGTAGAGTCAAGTGGGAAACAATCTATGGCAAGTTGATCCAACTTTTAGAGTTCAACTTTTGAGTTTCTGTCAGAGGTCCTTTTGTATGTTCCATCGGGGATGTCTAAGTTTGACTTTGGTTCGAAATTTCTGCATGAAATTTTGTAAAAAGAATGACTCTTTGGTGAATTTGAATGAAGTAAAGGATTGCTTTATGTATCATCTGTCTTGATTATCATCTTGGTGTCTTTACTTCTGTTTCTACATTTATTTCAGCAACTGTTATATTCAGAAAATCATATTAAAATAAATTTTCCAGCAAGCTTTTAATTGTGAAAAAAACTAGCCTAAGCACTTGTAATCAATACTTGTGAGTTAGGATTTTATTTTTGATGGCTATAAACATAGGGTGATATTCCTGTCTATTTTTCTTTAACCAAGCAAAATTTGAAAATGCTTGAGTAAGATCATTTCATATCTTTTCCTCAACATTTATTTGGCGACCATACTGGGGAGATATTCAATATCTATCTAGTTAATTTTTATACTCAATTTTCATCGATACATCTATTTTTTTGATATTGATTCTTTGACTGTTTTTTTTTTCTTAATGACTGTGCATGTTACAAGGCAACCCAATATTGAGCTTGGTCTTTAAGATCAGACCAACATTGCTTTGAATTTGTTTAACACCATTTTAGACACTGCCAATACCCGTGCTGAGCTTAATCATTCATGGGTAGCAATTAAACGAGATATTAGTGCCCAAGAACGTTTGGAAGCTAGACGTAGACAACCTAGAAATCAGCAGTAACCTTCTTGTTTCTTCAGTTTTGGCCTTTCTTTCATGTCCTTAGACTCTCATGCTTCTAGAAGAAGAAGAGGATTATCACCTGAAATTAATCCTATTGCTGAAATAGGAAGAAGGAACGTTGTGTTATCTACCCAACAAAGTTCTCTAAGGAGAACCTTGTCTGATTCATCCAGTTCGTCTTTCTTTCCATCATCTATCATCCACAAGATGACATCTAGTGGTGGCTCTGGTGGCACGGGAAGTTCTTCCTCTTCTTAATCTTCATCTTCGTCAGTGATTGGTAGCTTATATAGCCACCATATCCCTATCCAATCTACCACAAACCCCACCAAGGTTATTAAAAGGTATGGGATTTTTTAGTTTGAAGAAGATTCCACAACCACACTGTGGAATGTGTCCTCTCCTCTCAACCTAGCACCTACTACTCGTCCACTGCCTAAATTCAAAGAAAATCTTCCTAGGTTATCAGGAAATAACATTGTCACTACAAACGAACACCTGGTGACATTTTATAATGCTTGTCATAACGTAGGAGCCAATGACATTTATACTTGCATGCGCTTATTCGTCAATTCCTTGGACGGAAAGACCGCGACTGATTTCTTTGACCTTCCTCCTAAGATTTTGTCTATTTGGAAGGAGTTAATATATTGGTTTAGATCCACTTATGGGAAATCTAAAAGCCCCGCCGAGAAGTTACGGGAATATAATAACATCACCTATAATGGTGAGACCATCAAGTCTTTTAACTTGCATTTCACTAAGCTATACAATCATATCCCTGAACTCATTCGACCTCAGAACCAAGCCTCTTTCATGCATTACTACAATGCATTTCCTTCCCCCTACCATCATAGGCTTGAGGAAAAATCCATTGATAATCTCGGTTACGCTCTGCAAATGTGTTCAGAGTATGAAGAACAGCTTGAAAGAACAGGTCTTCCCCAAGGAGAATCAGTTAAAAAGACATACATGTCCACCCTCTTACAACTAGTACAAGATATGAACAACCGTATGATAACTTTCGAGTGAAAGGGGACTGTCTCACCTCTCACACCTGGAGCATCATCCTCTTCTACACCTCCCTTCAGGAATTCAATTGAAAATAATTTTCCGCCTAAAGCTATCTTGCCTCAAAGTTGGTGTAACCTTTGCAAGGAACACCATGAGGAAGCCCAATGTGAGGTAAGGAAGAGTTCCAGAGATAAGATATTTGGTAAAATACCTGAAACTACCATTGTTGTCCTAGATTTCACAGAGCCAGAAGATGTCATGATCATTAATACTAGGAACAAAGCCTATGCTCCCAAGGGAAAATTTGATCCTCCTCACAATTCTTCTAGCCTGAGCTCATCCTCACCCACTGCTACTGTTTAGGTTCCTATGGTTCCTGAGAGTCAAGGAATTACTCCCCCTCTCCCCTCTTCCAAATACAATATCTTGAATCCGTTGGACAACATCAAAGCAAATGCAAGCCTTTTGGACATGGTTGTTGTCCCTGAGCAACATATGCATCTGAAACAATTCATGGAAGGGAAATATTCCATTGTATCCAATCTCTCTGAAGAGGTAAATGAAGAGGACTCATATGTAAATAAAGTAGGTGTACATAACTTTAGATACTCTGTAAAAAATCCCCCTTTTTATATTTCTGTAAAGATTATGGATAAGATTGCCCATTGTTTCCTTATTGATGGCAGTTTGGGCCCAAGTGTGATGTTGAATATTATTATGGAAGAGCTAGGATTTCCTTGTACAAACGAAAACGCCAGAAGCATGCTCTCCTATAATATCCTACAAAAAATGACCATAGGTGAGATTAAAGACGTGACCTTAGTTTTGTGTTCACACCCTGAAATAAGGACAACCCTTAGTATTCAGGTAATTGATATGCCAGTAAGAAATTACTCAATCATATTGGGAAGATATTGACAAGCCTTAATGAGTGGATACCTCTCACTCGACGTAACACATTTATCCGTTCCTAGGAACGACAAAAACATTATAGTCCTTAGAGAGGGAAGGATATTGCCTTACATAGAGAGTGTCCCACAACCAAACGTAAACTATATCGAAGAAGACCTAGGAGTGTATTCCATCTTTATTGAGGAGGATAACATTCCTTTGGAACAAATTGATTTAGATGATGGTATGTGGCACATGCACTTTGATGGTTCATTCTCTAATGAAGGTAACAAAGCTGGAATTATCTTGATTTCTCCTGTAGGAAAAATCCATAACGTTTCTTATAGGTTGGAGTTTGCTTGCACAAACAACGTCACCGAATTCGAAGCTTTGTTATTGGGAATTGAGAATTCCTATAATCTTGGATGTGGTCACCTTTCAGTTTTTGGGGATTTTGAGCTTGTTGTGAATCTTGTACGTAAAATTTACTCTCCTAGCAACAAGTTGATGAAATGATACACCCAAACTGTCTGGGCGCTTATCTTGAACCTTTTATCTTTCAACATCACTCATGTTAAGAGGGAGTTAAACTCAATGGCCGATCGATTAGCTATTTTTGCAGCCTCTCCTAATCAATAACTTCTGCCAAACATACTTGATTATACCTTTCAGTCTCTATATCGTCCACATATCCCCGACAATATAGAATCTTGGCAGGTCTTCCCTAACGATGAGAGCATTTGTGATTTCATTCAAAATGAACCTTTCAATCCTAAGGAAATTATATCCATAGAAGATAACACGATTCCTAAAGGCTTGAATCCTCTAGAGAGTTCATTTTCTTCGGGTGATGTAGGCAACAAGGAGAAACAGAAAGAAGAATATTCAAAAAGGAAGGTGGGTGAAACCATCTCCTTGAACATTGGGACACTCGAGACTCCAAATAATGTTAAAATAGGTGTCAAATGTTCAAATGAAGTTTGCCAAGCTACTGGGTGAATTTCAATATTTTTTTGCTAGGTCTTATGAGGATCTTCGTGGTTTTGATCCTGGTCTTATACAACATGCAATCCCCATAAAGGAAGGCATAAAACCAGTTAGGCAAAAATAAATACCTATTAACCTTGCTCTAGAAGAAACTATTCGAAAGGAGTTGGAAAAATTCTTGAAGGCTGGAATCATCTTTCTGGTCAAGTATTCTGAATGGGTTTCAAATTTGGTTCTTGTTCAGAAAAGCACTGGTCAGATCCGATTATGCGTTGATTTTTGTGCATTAAATCGAGCTAGTATAAAATATCACTTCTTTCTCCCTAACATGGAAATGATTTTGCATCAAGTTGCAGGGTCACAAATGATGTCCTTACTTGACGGTTTTTTCAGTTATAATCAAATCAAAGTAAATAGGGAAGATAAATATAAAACCACCTTTATTACTCGTTGGGGTACCTTTCCTTATGAACGTATGCCTTTTGTCTTATCTAATGCAGGTGCCACCTTTCAAAGAGCTATGCAAATAGATTTTGATGATTTGATCGGTAAGATCATTCAGATCTACCTTGATGACTTAATGATGTACTCTAAAATCCGATCAGATCATTTTGGTCATCTGAGAAAAGTTCTCATGCGATGTAGGAAATTTGGAATTTCTCTAAATCCTTCCAAGTCAATTTTCAGCGTTACCTAGGGCAAGATCCTTGGACACATTGCCTCTGATTCAGGAATAAGCATTGATCTTGAAAGGATTGCTGCTATCCTTAATCTGCCTACTCCCACTTCCAAGAAAGAGGTTCAAGATTTTATGGGGGTTATTAACTTTGTTCGTAGGTTTGTTTCGAATTTTGCTGTGATGGTCAAACCAATTCATAATATTATTAATAAAGATCGTTCTTTTTCTTGGACAGATGATGTAGAAAATTCTTTTGAAGGGATTAAGAAAGAAATCAGTTCCGCATTGATTTTGGTGAAGCCGGATTTTGAGAAGGAATTCACGATATATACTAATACCACAGAGGAGGCAATTTCTGCTGTCCTCATGCAAAATGATGACCAAGGTAATGAAAAACCAGTGGCTTACATGAGTCAAAGTTTGCCTGATGATGAATTTAAATATTCTTTTATTGAGAAACATGCTTTCACTCTAGTTAAAGCTGTTGAAAAGTTTCTCCACTTCATCTTAGGTAAGCATACGTTGGTAAAAGTTCCTTTACCTTCTATCAAGTTTTTTCTCTCACATACTTATCTTTCAGGAAAGTTTGCACATTGGCTTGCCAAGATCCAGGAGCATGATTTGAATATCATGACTTTTACCACTATCAAGGGATGTGACTTAGCCCTTCACTTAGCTCAACATGTTGATAATAGTGAATAAATTGATGAAGAAGATAGTTCCCTATTAGCTCTCTTTTACATAGATAACCATGTCATCCCTGTGTCTGAACATCCCTGGTATAAAAATTTAATTTACTACTTACAGAACCAAATATGTCCAAACAACTTAGACACTCATCAGAGGAAAAGGCTCCATCTTGAATCCGCAAGATACATCATTATAGGAGACTTCTTGTTTTGAAGGTCGGTTGATGGTGTGTTGCTTCGTTGTGTAAACAATGAAGACACACAAAAACTATTGCAAGAAACTCGTGGCTCTTCAAATTCTGTCATTCATGTAGGAGGTCATTTTTCTACTAAAACCACTGCTTTCAAGATTATTAGAAAATGATACTATTTACCTTCAATCTTTCGTGACTCGTATGTTTTTTTGAGATCTTATGACAAGTGCCAACATTTTNCTGGAAAAGAACGCCTTTCAACCATGCCATTACAACATGTCCTACCAGACTTCCCATTTTCAAAGTGGGGATTGGATTTTATTGGTCCTATTAATCCTCCTTCTTCAGCTGGACAAGTTTTTATCTTGACAACCACAGACTATTTTACAAAATGGGCTAAATTTGTCCCACTTAAGAACCTAACGGATGATCATGTGATTTCTTTCCTTGAAAATAATATTTTTTCCAGATTTGGTCTTCCATTGTGTAACAACATTCCTAGCTAAGGACATCTACTCAGTCAACCGGTGGAATTTTTTTTTTTATTAATTTTTTTTTTGTTAATGTGTGTGCGCGTGTAGAAGAATCAACCCCCTCGAATCTACGTCAGCACTCGAACCAAAAGGACGCAAGTAAGACGAACACAATCAAACGACCCGACATAACATAGTGACAACGAGAAGCAGACGCCCCCGAACAGGAGGCGGGCAATTAACGGCTGTAGGCAGAGACAGACACCAGGGGTTAGGCACAACACTGTCACAGAATGAAAGAATCCAACAGTAGAGTCGCAGTAGTGGAACTGTGCC
>SNQJ01S0188709.1:0-18394 GCA_010110895.2 Picea sitchensis
TTCCCCACCATACTTAACACTTTCCATCCCGAAGCTTCTCATAGTGTACTAAACTTCGGTAATGGGTCGTGGTCCATCCTCTCATGAGAAGAAGAGGTTGAAGGCCCAAAAGTTGATGCATATTATATATGTATATATGCTATGTATAAATGATAAAGGCCACCATAAAACCCACAGGATAGCTTGAGATCTACCCCCTCTAATGGTAATCACCCCTTGTCCCAATGTGAATGAATGCACTATCATAAAAGACTGAAACTTGGTAAAAATGAAAGAATGAAGTTTGAAACATGTAAAGTGTTAGCTTTTCATCTTTAGAGGTACTCCACATGTGTGTCTTGTATGTGGAAGTTACCTTGTACCTACACTTATAGACACTTGATATTCTAATGGTTTTTTATAAAGTTGTGATAAAGTGGTTCTTTTATGTAAGCGACTTTTTAATGAAGTGTACCTTCTAATATTAAAGTGACTTTATTTCATAAAGTGCACTTATGTTATAAAGTGGAAATGTACTTTAATATTTTAAAGTGATTTATTTTGGAGGGAATGAATCACGGCCTTTGATATTGGAAAGGCAAGATTAGATCTTGGCCATTATATTTAGGGTTGGAGAATGTGAAGGGTCACTTTTTGATTATAAGAGAATACCTAGGGTAGTGTGCAAGACACATTGAGAAAGAGTTTGAGAGAGATTTTTTGAGAGAGCTTGAGAGAGGAAAGATGGAAGCAAGGAGGGCACATTTCCCAAGAGAGATTGGACACAAATCCCAAAGGAGTTTTATGTGTGAGGGTGTTGGAACTTTCTATTGTTAGAGAGGTTGTATTGTATGGATCCGTACAGTTCGTACAACATGCTGGAAGGACATGGATTTCAAGGAAGCTTGTTGCATGCAAATTGAGGCAGCGTTTCTAGTGTTTTCCATTGGTGAAGAGGGAAGTTTTTGTTGTTTTCAGTACAACAGTTAGCTGTCATAGATTTTGAGGTGTTGAAAGAGGGTAAATTCGTACAACAATACAAATTTTATTGGCACGGATTTCAAAGAAGAAATTTGGGACTGTTGGGCGTTGTAAGTTATTTCTCTTGGTTGTAAATGTATTGTTTTTGCCGATCTATCTTTCCTTAAGATAATAAAATCTCTCTCTCTCTCTCTCTCTCTCTCTCTCTCTCTCTCTCTTTGGGTTTCCCCACATTGGGTTTTTCCCTGGCAATGCCTAAATTTTTGAGTATTTCTGGGTTCAATGGTTGTTCTTCGTTGTGTTTATTCTGTTGCAAAACTGCTTAGCAATGTGTATTTCTGGTTATGGTAATTTTTTAATGTGGGTTTAGACATTTCTAAGTTCATAGAAGACAATTATCTCTAGGTTGCTAAGTATATGACATAACATTTTATAAGTTTATTTTGTCATTTACATTTCTACATGGTATTAGAGCTTGGGTTCTAAGTGACAATGAGCAGTGATATTTTTGGGCAAGTTTGAAGGGGGAAATTTGTTGTTTTTTTTCCTTTGAATAGTGACAGGGAAGCCAGGGGAATAATATGTTTGCATGCATTAGATTTGAGGATGGGTTGGATGGCATTTCCAACTATTTGCTGTGGAAGGTCCGGATGTGATTGTTCTCAAAGGAGAACAAGATTTGGAACTATGTCAAATTCTATTGTTGTAGCTCCCACAATAGATCTTATTGTGTTGGATTTGCATGAGGTAAAGGAGGCCAAAGATTAGGGGATTATTCTAGATGGGGTGAAGGAGAAAGCCTTATCTAACTTGGTTGAGAAAGACAACCAAGATATGTGGGATGCACTTGAGAACTTATTTGAGGTGTGTTGTCATCCTTATACACACACTTGCAAATGTGAGCTAAGGATCCTACTCACTTAGTGTGTTCTCGGAGGCAGGCACAAGGCCTAGGTTCAAATCCCACGATGTCACTTTGGCTTGAACCTCTACGTCTAGGCTTGCTCCTAGGGACTCCAAGGGGCTAGACCCTAGTTACTAGATGAAATTTATGATTAAATGTTCTAGAAGTTGGTTTTAATAAGTTAAAAAGGTTAGGGGGAATCTAGCTTATGATGTTAAGCAAAAAATGCAAGATGCAACAATTATGTATAACAATCGAGTCCTTTTCTAGGACAACTAAGACTAGTGCCTAAGATTGGGCAAGGGTCAACTAAGTTAAGGGGATAATTACAAGTTACAAATATTACTACAAGATAGATAAACTAGATACAAAAGAATATGTGAGATGTACAAAACTACACTAAACTAGATACAATATACAGAAAGAATGTCTAAGATATATAGATTTAAACTAAGATAGATACAAGATATACAATATACTAACAATTGCTTTAAATGTGCAAGAAAAGAAGATATTCAAGATGAAATGATCATCAACACATCAAGCCAAACATGATCACAACAGATAGAAATTCTATTGAATTTTGCTTATCAATGGTAAAGACACACAAAACACTCAAGACCAGGTCAAGGAGAATGCCTCAAGTGGATGCGCACTTCTTGAAGGATCACACCACAAATAGAGGAATATAGATGAAATCTTTAAAAGTAAAGTGCTCCAGGATGAAAGAAGATGTAAACACTTAGATGATTATTCCACAACACATAAAATAACTTGCATGAGATACAAAGATAATGAGATGGAGTGTGTTTGCAAGTGTGAAATGTAAATTGTCAATGTTGTAGACCAAAGATTAAGTCAAGTGATTACCAAGTATTTGTTGGATGATCAAGAAGTTAGGAAATGAGGCCCACCCTAGCTTCACTTAAAATTAGGTCCTAAGATTAGAGTACTCACCGAAAAAGGGCGTCACGTCATGAGGTCGTCCTCGACCTATCACCTTCTATTTCCTTCCTTCAACCTCATTTTAAATGCCGAAGATGGTTGGTAATGGTGTCATATTAAGTCTAATAAGTTAATTATTAAACTATGAGCTAAATGTTGCAGTGTGTTTGAGTGCTTGTAGCTTGCTCAAAAATGATGCCAAATGTTAAAATGAAAAGTTGTGAAGGATGAATCCTTTAAAGGACAATATTGCAAGTTAAATGATGTAGTGAGATTTATCGCATGTGAAACATAAAACATTAATTGAAAAAACTTGCGGAAAGTAGAAGATGATTAATTAATCCTTTAAGATGTCATTTTTTTTCATGCATGTATAAGATAAAGATTAGAAAAACTGAAACTTACATGCAACAAAAGTAAAGATCTAACTAAGCCTCCATGGGCTCTAAGCTAGAATATGTTATGGGATCTACTCTAGATTATTTTACATTAAGCATACATGTAGAGATCACAACTAATCCAGCTAAACTAAGACAAGGAAGATAGAAGGGAAATATAGTAAACTTGCAAATTAAGTGAAGGGAAAGGGAATGCAAGATGTAGATTCCACACACTCGTTTGGGCTTGATTATAGTGATTTAGATGAATAGAAGAGGAAGAAAAACTGTTATCACTTCGAAAGGAGTTACTTGAGGGTGTGTGTGCTTGGGGGTGGGTAGCATGCCCCTTGTCCTAAGCGAGAATCTGCAAAAATCAGCAAGCTGTGCTTGCTAATTTGTTGTCTTTTAACACACTCAAAAGATGTTATGAAAAAAAAAAAAAAAAAAAAAAAAAAAAAAATATAAAAACATAATTTTATATTGATTAAATGACCTATCTAAGCAAGCTAGATACCAAAATCTGAAAGTGAAAGGTGGAAGAAGAACATAAAACGCTAATGAAGTTTGAGTGAATACGGTGGAATTAGTCCTTGAACCTATCCCAACAACTCATTAGAGATGATCTGCAAAACTTAAAAATCATGGAAATGGAAATAGATAATTGTGCATGCACTAACAACACAACATAGTTTCCATCATTGGTGAATTCAAAAACATATAAGCTAGCAATTATACAATTACTAAGCCTAGCCAAGTAAACTAATTTACCCAACAATCTATTCAATAACACAATAATATTGAAACAAGAGTAGTATCACCTCATGAATACATGGATCATCGAGACAAATCTTGAAATCCCCGAGTCCTCCAAAGAAATTTATTGTATTATCAAAATGGAAGGAAGGTTGTAGCAACAATGTTGCTCAAAGCTCTTCAAGAATAAACTAGTGAAACAAGATGACAATAATGAGAGAGAGAGATGGAGATGGAATGAATTTGGTAGCATAACAATACTTTGAATAATGGTGATGCATGAGGGAGTGAGAGGTTTCTTTATAGCCTTGAGGACAGAGCCTCTTGGATCAGCGACAAGTGTCTAATCCAAGCCATGGGTGAGCTCAAGCTAAGAAGGCTTGATAATATTTTAGGGTGGGGAGAATTTGTTGGTATGTGGGATGAGTTGTGGTGAAGTGGAAACATGAAGAGGTGTGGAGAGAGGAGTCCCACGCTTTCCTTAAAGCAAGCTTCTATCATTTTCACTTGATGTTTCCACTTTCCAAGAGGAAATGCACATCTCCTCAAAGAAAGCGTGGGGTTTGGGGGAAATAGAAAGTGAGGTTGTGGGGGAATGTATATGACACACTACCATGGTGAGGTGTAAGCATAAGGAAGGTGTGTTGGATGAAGGATAGGCCCACACATTTCCTTAAGGCAAACTTCAACTTTAAATGTGATGTTTCAACTTTCCATGAAGAGAAAAGCGTACTTCCTCAAGGAATGCATGAGATTTAATGGGTGAGTATGTTGGCATGTGTTGGACACAAGACAAGTGGGACATGGGATATAAATGAGAGGTGCACCTCATGAAGGATGGTCCTACCACTCAAATTAAATTAAGTATTAACTCTCACGTGGGTAGGGGGGGACGTATTCCGTAGTGGGAATAAATTAAAGGTGAGTAATAAATTAAAGTGGGTTAAAAGGGTAGGTAGTAGTGCATTAAAGGTTAGGTGGGGTTCCTATGATCACTTATCACACTTAATTCACCTTATTTGACCACTAATTACAAAATTGACATTTTCCCATGTTAAGGTTTAGTAATTAAAATTGTTGTTTTGACTAAAACTCTAAGTGGACAAAAGGCCTAACAAAACTTGTCCAGCTGAGTTGAAACTTGGTCCAAAGGGTATAGGGGTCTCATTATATTTCTTTTGAGAACAAATACCCTATATCAAAATCCTAGGGACCTAAGATTTACATTAATTATCAAAAATTAATCAATTAACTCTATGGGAGAAAATAATTGGTAAAAACTTATCTGAACCCTAGACCTAAAATTACAAAAATTGGCATGTTGTCTTACATGGTAATTTACAACACACATTGCTAAACACTAGCTACCTAATAATTACTTCATTGGAACTCCTTTCACACTGGAGGTTTTATTGCTAGTGGGAGTGAAAACTCAAGAGAGATTATTGAGAACAGTTGGTGAGGCCAAATCAACCTCCTGAGGAAAAAAATTGCTCAGTGAAAGGAACTCTCTAATGAAGAAACCCTAAGACAACTAACCTAACTATGATCGTAGCCAGACCTATTACAATATTAACCCATCGCGGTGTGTTGAAATCTTACTTACAAGGCAGGTGTGATGGAGCAAAATTACCTTGTAGAACAAACAAGTCTTCAACTTATTTGCATATGATGATCCATATCTTCATGGAACATGGAGATATGACCCCAGGTTGAATAAGGAGTCAAAGAACGAGAAGCGGAAGATGGCCTTGAAGGATAATTTTCATGATACCAAGATGGGTAAGAGGGGAAGTGTTTCTTCTTATCTTACCGGGGTAGCTCAAGTGAAAGATGAGATGGCAGCAGTCGAAGATATTGTGGATCTGGACTTTTTGGTGAGGATAGCCTTGAAAAGGATATACAGAAGTGTGTGGTGGGTCATGAGCATATTATAGATTGGGAGACTATGGGATGATTTCACTCGGGATCAGGAGGGATCTCATAGCGATTAGACGAAGGAAGAAGATAGAGTTGAGAGAATTTTACTCTTCACGCAAAGAAAAATAAAGAAAGGAAATTCTAGGATGGACTTGAATAAAGTCAGATTTTACTGTTGTAACTAGGTGGGGCACCTTGCTTCACCAGTGTCTTAGCGAGAGAGAGAAGAGGAAGGAACATGAGCATCCTGAGACAACTGCTACAACATCCATCGCGGGGACTTTTCTTCCAATTATGACCAAGAATTTTCTTTGGTTACTCTAATATCCAGTGTGTCGGTGGCCGGAGGGATTTAGGGGTGATTCCAGGATAAATTGTTGTGATGGATCCTCTTGTCACAGGATGGGAATCTGGCAAGTATTCATTATTTTAATATAGAGACGGGTCTTGAATAACTTAATGAAGTGAAGGTGTTATAGCCTGGTATGTGGAATTAGAAGGTTAGATTCTAACTTCGGTATGGAGATTCTTAGAGCAGTGGGTTCTATTTGTTCTATGGTTGAGGGTTAACTTGATCTCGGTCTCATCCTTGGAGAATGATGGATATTGTACATTGTTCAAGAAATTTTATGTATTTATCTGAGGAGGAAGTGGACCCGATTGAACCCACTGATTGATTGGTGATCCAGGTGGATAGGTTGTACATGTGCAAGGAAAACCTTTAGGATATGATTCAACATTGGATGGCCCCAAAGGATTGATCTTACATTCCAAAGAGAAGAGAGGAGTTTCTTAAGGCATCAGTGGGAGAGCTCGACTGGTGTGTCAAATCGATGCTCATGGTGGAGTGGATTCTCCTAGGAAATGAGGGTTTAGAGTGGTTTTCAGTAGAATATCTTCTAGTTCAAGTTATATGCAGTTGTTGAGGATGGCTCTTGGTTAAGAGGGAGATCCTACTGAGTATAGTGTGATGGAACTAGATGATAGTTGTTGCAGTGAGTATTTCCCTCTCTAAGAGGAAGTGTTATATTTTTTATCTCGAGGTACTACATGTGCCTTATGCGGAGGTAACATTGTACCTACACTACTAAACACTTGACATTCTAATGGGTTTTATAAAAGTTGTGATAAAGTGGTTCTTTTATGTAAGTGACTTTTTTTTAATGAAGTGTACCTTCTAACATTAAAAGTGACTTTATTTCATAAGTGCACTTATTTTATAAAGTGGAAATGTACTTTAATATTTTAAAGTGATTTATTTTGGAGGGATGAATCATGGCGATTGATCTTGTAAAGGAAAATTAGATCTTGGCCATTAGATCTAGAGATGGATAAGGTAAAGGGTCACTTTCTGATTATAAGAGGATACCTAGGGTAGTGTGCAAGACATAATGAGGAGAATGAGTTTGAGAGATTTCTGAGTAGGATTGCGAGAGGAAAGAGGGAAGCAAGGAGGAAACATTTCCCAAGAGGGTGGGTATTCTTGTCACTTATATACACACTACTTGATGGACTAAGTGTAATTCACTTAGTGTGTCCTTGGAGGCACATTCCTAGGTTCATAGCCCCTTTGTCACCTAGGCTTTAACTGCTAGTCTGGAGAAACTACTCCTAGGGGAAGCCAAGGGGGGTGGGCCCTAGTTACTATGTGAGTTATTAGATTGATTCTAGGAATTAATTTAAATTGGTTAAAGGTTTGAGGCGGACCTAAATGTGAGGCAAACAATGCAAGTGAAAAAATTTCAATGCAAAGGTAAAGCCTTTTCCCTAGGACAACTAAGACTAGTGCCTAAGGTTGGGCAAGGGTCAACTAAGCTTACAAAATATTAGAAAATTAAAAACTTTACAAAAACTCTACAACTAGATACAAAGAATTATTTTATGTGAAATAATTGAACTAGATACAAAGAACTATCAACACAAATAAGAATGCAAAGAATAAGTAAATGATACAACAATATACAACTATTGACAAATGAAATAAGCAAGCAAACACTTACTAGATATAAGTTTAAGTAGAATAATATATGAACTAACTCTAATTGATTTTATTTTCAAGGATGAAAGGAGATATCTCAAAATTACATCCATGGCAACACCAAAGGCAAACAATGAAGTGCCTCAAGAGGTGCGCAACTTCAGGGGGTTACTCAATGTCTCCAATCTGCAAATTCAGAGAGATGAAAAACACCAAAAGAGAGCCTCCACGGGAAGATGTGCAACTCAAGATGAATAAATATACAGCCTAAAAAGAAGCCTCAATGGGAAAAAGATGCGCAACTCCTAAGCTCAAGAATTCAACTATCTACCAATGTAATAAATTGTTTGAAAGATGACTTAGAGTGAAAGTAATTGCAGAAATAAAGAGCATGAACCACAAAGTGAAATGTGAAATTAAACCAAGAGTTTGCTTGGATAAATTTTAGATTGATTAGGTTGATTAAATGAAAATGTGTCCTAGACTAGGTGACTTCTCTAAAACTCTCCCACCTTGTTCCAAAAGGACTGTTGGGTGCTCAAAAATGCTTGTAAAACAAGGCCTTACCCACAGCCTACACAAGTGAATCCAGCGAGAAACAAGGGTGCTCAACAAGGGGGGGACACCTAGTGTCGTGAGATCATCCCTGATCTAGCACCCCTTACCGCCTCCACAAGTCCCTTTTTGATAGAAAAGTTGGGACAGTGATAGGTGATCTAATTAAACTATTTATATTGAACCATTATGAGTCTAAGATAAATTGAACATCTTAAGGATTCATTAAGTTAAGTGCTTTAAAGTAAAAGTTCTTGAAAAAGTAAGTGCAACAGCGAGGCAGTAGGTAGATTACAAGAGCTTGTAAAGAGAATTAAATTACAAGAACTTGAAAGGAAAGTAAATGATTGAAAGGAAATGAATTGAAAGTAAATGAGATATGCCTCCATGGGAATAAACAAATAAAAGATGAGTTTTTAAAACTTAAAAACTAATCATGTGAGTTTGAACAATAGAAGAAAATAACCATAAACTATTTACCTAGCCTTATGACACTGCATGGGTGGCAAAGCCAATCCTCTATGGAGGGTGTAGGCAACAAATAAAGATAAAAACTTGAAAGTAGGATGAAGCACTTACAACCTCAAGCAAATTCACAAGATGGAGGAGAAGCCTACTGGTTTTGTGCCCAATTGGGTGAAAAATAAATCATGTAAATGAATGACTTGGAAAAAAAAGATGCTAGACACACAACCTTGTCTGGGACAAGTGGAGACCAATAAGAAAATAAATACAATGTTGAAAATAAACTATAAAAAATATCCATACGATTTAGCATGGTTGGTTGGGCCAAACACTTTGCTAAGTGTAAGCAAAGAATAAAAATAAATTGTAGAAAATTAAATGCGGAAATGCAAGCCAAAGAGACTCTCTTTGGGCTTGCTTACAATGAGTAGAAGAGAGAAAGAAGTTGGGTAAAAGTTACCCCAACTTGGGAGATCTTTGCTTGAAGTCTAGATACCCCAAAAGGGTTGTACCTCCTCCTTTATGTCACCAACCTGAAAAAACTAGTAAGCAAAGCTTGTTGGAAATGCTGCAAAAGTGACAAATAACTCTAAAATATTTGTTAGCACCAGCAGAAAATTTTTGCAGAAAAAATCAACAAGTAATATGGTTTTAAAAGACCTATTCTAAGGGGTTAAAATGCTCAAAAATTATGAAATGTAAAAATATATTGCAGAAAATTTAGAGGCTAAAGTTGGACGAGGAAGGCAAGTTTCGAAATCCGAAACAAGTCTTTCAAACCCAACAGTGACCATAAAAAGTTGTTAATCAAAACTACAAAATAGAGAAGGGGTGAGTAAATCTGTGAGATAATACAAAATGCTTTCACAATCTATAAACTATATGGTCTAAATGAATATTAATAAATCCCCAACAAAATACTTTGTTTGGGATCTCTACTCTAGATTTGAAAATGAAATGCATACACAACAAAACACAAACAATGTCACCTCAAATACAAGATGCACCAACGAACTCTCCAAGCATCATTTCTCCTCTAAAGGATTTTCTTTATTGAATGGAAATATTGTTGCAAATACCTACAACAAGATTTACACAAGCGCTAGAGAAAAAAGTAGAAAGAAGAATGGGAGAGATAGGAGAAATTTGAGCATAATAATAGTAGGGAAAGAATAGATGTGAAATGAAGGAGGGAAGGCCTTTATTTATACTTGGGAGCCAAGAGTGACTCCTCTTGGATGCTTACCAAGTGTCACTTCCTAAGAATCATTGAGCATCTCAAGAAGTAACTTCTAGGGTTTTGGTGATTTTAGGGTTTTGGTACTATTGACCACCTATTGAACTATGGGGTCAACGCCATATACCATGAATATACACATCATCATATGCTGCTAACAAATTGAGACTTTTTTGAGTTCTCTGAGGGCAATTTTGCCTCCAACACATATTTTGTAAATGGAATTTCAGCTCCCCTATGTGGGATAATAATGTAATAGAATCTACTTGTTGGATCATAGTTAGGTCAGTTACCTTGGGATTTTTTCATTAGGAGATTTTCAGGTGTTTTTCCTCAGTTATTAATTTGGCCTAACCACGACCTTATTAATTTCCCTTGAGTTTTTCACTCCCACTATTAATAAATCCTCCAAAGTGGTGAAAAGTCGCAATGGATTCATCCTCTCATGGCTATTTTTTAGGAATGATTTAAATGACCATGTAAGACATCTCAAAAGTTTAAATTGGAATTTAGTCAGAATCTAGCTAGGTTTTTTTAATTAATTAAAATTTCCTAAGGTTGGAAATTTAATTAATTAAATAATTAATTAATTTTGATAAATATTGTAAAACTAGGTCCACAGGATTTTTGATTAGAATTATTTGTGCTCAAAATAAATGGAATGAGACCTCCTACACCCTTGTACCAAGTTTCATCTCGATTGAACAACTTTTTTCTAGGTGTTAGTCCACAAGGAGTCTTAGTGAGAATAAAAGCAATTTTAATTGTTAAATGGACATTTTTCCCATGTCATGGGAAAAATGTCAATTTTGTTATAATTGAGTAAATGGAGTAAATTAAATGTGAATAATGATGAGAGAGACATATCGTAACCTACCCAACCCCTATCTGACCTCTACCTCCTTTGGGCCCACCTCTCACTTGAAAACTCCACCCCCATTGGAATATACCCCCCTCTCTTGGAAAAAGTGGAAATATGTTGCAAAGGAAGCACAGCTTTAAGGCAAATTAAGTGGGCCCCCTCCCTCATGAGGTGTGCCCCTCCCTATGCCTCCACATCACTCCTAAGAGTGTGTTCAACTCCTCCCTCCACTCCACCTTCTAATCAGGTCCTAAACCTATGAAAGCATGCGCCCTCCTCCCTTGGATCTCATCTTTGGCTTGGGTTTTAACATTTGGCAAAGATCCAAAATTTTCCTCTCTTTGTATAAATAGAACCTCTCCCATATTTATTTGACACCATTCTCTTGAGTATTGTTATGCACCATTTTCTTACCATCTCTTTCTCTCTCTCATTGTTCATCTTGCTTCCATTACTGTTTGTTCTTAAAGAGCTTGGAGCAATTTTGTTACTACAACCTCTTCCTATGGTAATAGAGAAAATATTTGAAGGAATCATGGAGTATGAGATTTTATCTTGATGTTCCATTCTATTATGAGGTAATATTGTTCTTTTCTTTTAATATTATTGTGAAATATAGAGTAGTATTGCTTGGTTAAATTATGTTTACTTGAATTTAGGTTTAACTGTGGAGTGTAGTTGTTGGCCTATATGTTTTGCATTCACTAATGATATAAACTTTGTTGTTTTAGTACATGCAATCTAATATCTACTCTTTTCTCAGCTTTATTTGAAGTTTACAGAAGTTATCTCAAAAGGCGTTGTTGGGATAGATTCGAGCAAGGATCTACCCTCATCACTTGTTAAAACTTCATAAAATTTTCCATTTCCTTTTTATGCTCTTATCATATTCAGATCTTGGTTGATAAAGCTCTTAGATAGGTCCTTTAAATACTTTATTTTTTCTAACTTCTTTTTATATGCAAAAAGTTTACGTTGCAAAACATAAATTTTTCTTAACATTTTTGGGTGTGTTTGCATCATTTTCAGCAAGAAATAGCTTGTTGATTCTTGCAGATTCTCTCACTAGGTCAAGGGTACATCTTTGCCCATTTTCAGTCACATCACCTTCCCAAAGGCCCCCCTTTTAAAATGGTAACAAAATCATTTCTCTCTTAATCTCTCCAACCATTGTAAGCAATCCCAATGGGGGTCCCCAAGTACCTTCTTGTTTTTAGGAGTTTTGTTTCATTTTTTGTTTTACATTTTCTTTCTATTTTCTAACCCCCATAGTATAGCTAGCTTAGTTGTGGATGTCTAATATGCATGTTTATGGTTAAAACTATTTATTATTAGATCTCACACATAACTAAATGCTAGTTTAAGCCCGTGGAGGCATAATATAAAGTCTTTTGCTTTCATTATTTCTTTAATTGCAAGCTACTAGTTCTTAAACGTTTATCTTTCACATTTGCAAGCAAATATGGGCATGTTAATAGTGTAAAATAGTCACTATCATTTCAACAATATTTTCAAGTTCTTATGCTTTACATGCAATAATTTTACGATTTAAGAACTTAACTTTCCATTGTTTTAACATTTCGATTTTGGGCCCTTTTGGCACTTTTAGGGCAAGTGAAACTCAAAGTAATACACTCAAACACCTAAAAAAAAACTTAGTCCATAGGTTTTAATAACAACTAGACCCAATAGGACACCTTTACCGACTATCTTCGCCATTTAAAGCGGGGACTAGAGGAAGCAACGAAAAGGTGATAGGTCATGGACAGTCTCGTGGCGCAGAGCATCCTCTTCCGGGAGTACTCTTTTTCTTGGGCTAAATTGTGGAAGGCGAGGGGTGGGTCGTTGCCATACTTCTGAGCACCCAACAATTACTTGGGAAAATCAAGGGGAATTATTGGGTTGACACTTAGATAGGATTGAATTCTCACGTAAAAACTTTTAATCAATCCTTAATCCATAACTTTTGGGAAATCAACTTAATATACTTTGGGCAATCTACGTTACACTTGTAAACACATTCATTTTCTTGTTTACATTTATATGCAAGTTATCTTTATGGGTTGTGGATAAATTATCTAGGAGTAGTTTATATCTATATTTGGAACACTTTTCCTTTCAAGCATCTCTTATATTGTTGTTCCTATTTTTGGTGTGATCCCTCAAGTTGTGCATCCTCTTGGAGCCTTTGTCATGTTGGGTCTTAAGTGATTTTTTGTGTGCCATTGAAAAGAAATACAATAGAGTAGTGCATCATTTTGAGGAGACACTCTATTGTGAGCATGTTATTGATGTGTTGATGAATGTTTTCCTTTTGAATATCTCCATTTCTTGCACAATCAAGTAGTTGAGTTAGTATTGTATCTTTGTATCTATTGTATATCATTTTTAGTGTAGATTTAGTGTAACTCTTAGATATTCCTATTGTAACTTTGTATTTAGTTGATATTTTGGTATCCAATCTTGTTGTGAAATAACTTGTAGTCTTTGTAATCTTTGTAATCTTGTGTAATCAACCACCCTTAAACTTAGTTATTACTTTTGACCAATCTTAGGCACTAGTCTTAGTTGTCCTAGGAAAGGCCGATTGACATATTAATTGTTGCACTTACATTGTTGCCTTTTCATCATGTTGTTCCTGAGTTTGTACTTAAGTCTTAGAAATTACAGTGTTTACATCGAAAGTGAGTAAAGGATAAAGAGGAGGAAGCATCAAACTTCAGGAAAGGAAGCTAAGGTTGTTTTCCAAGTTGTCATTGTCTAAGCACAACTATTTCCTAGATGCTTATATCCACGTTCAGTTGTGTATGACGTTGAGGAGTTCTCTCGGGTGGTGGTTATTTTTTAAATTATAGTGTCCAAAAGGTTTAAAGAAAATTGATGCTGGTTTTGATCGGACAAGCGGAGTTCGATATTGGGTTGTCTTGTTACGGGGACAATCATGGGAATGAGAAAAATTAAAGGAAAGTTTCAAGGTTTTTAATGCTATCTCAATTTTGATCGTATAAAAGAGAACCTTTTATTATGATATCAAAGATAGAATGCAAACCAAAGGCCTTTTCCATTAACTAAGTTATTTAAATAAATTGGGTATGAAATGTAAGAAAAACATTAAAAGGCTGTCTCTATAATGTAGGAAGCTCCTATCAGAGAATCTCACCCACAGCCAAACAAAGAAAGAAAAAGATAAGGAAAAGCTAATGAAGCATAAAATATAGAGGTCTAAAATTTTTACAGGTCTTGTACCTGTTGATAACCGTCTGAGGAAAATCTGCAAATGATTAGAATACTAAAACCATTGGTCACCATAGTAGAAGTTGTACTAAATGGCAATAAAATTCATCAAACATATATATATGAAATGGAATTTAAGACAAGGTAACAGAGAAAATAAAACCCATAACACAGTCTTGGGTGATATCAAGAATCTTTGGATGCTTTGTATTAATTTTCAAAAGGAGAAGTCTCTATTACAATGGAACCAAAAAGGTCAAGCCCTGTTTCTTTCTTCAATGTACATATTTATACAAATTTCTACACGCTAGAATCTCAATGGATTTCGAGGTTTGATTACAAAATGAAGTTAAGCGTTTCAATTCTTTGTCTTTGTCCTCTTTCGTGCAAATGGAGCACCTTCCTTTCTTTTCTCTTCAAATCCCAAAAACAGAACATGTAGACACTTGTCATTATTTGGTACCGGAAATCTAATCTTTTGCCTGCTCGGTGCAAGTGATGCGCCTCTCCACCAACTAGGCTATCAACCTAGAAGGTTCTTCTTGATTATTTGCCTCAAAAGTGTAACAATCCTTCGTAATTGTGGCAACCTTCCTCCTATGTGTTGATCTTTGGTTCTGACAGCACATAACTGTACACTTGGTTTTATTAGCCATTTTATCCACTTGGACTATATCCATATGGGTTATCTGTGATATTTGATAACTCTTTTTCCTAGTTCTCCTTGATATTGAGCAGGGTGCTGGCTATATCAATCTAGACCAGTGTCCCAATGTTGCTTTCACTATCGAGACCCAACAAACTCCCATCTATGAAGCCGAATTTTTTTTCACAAGATTTTCTTACATCTTTAGCTTGTTTAATGCTGCCCTCTGATATGTCAACGCTCCATGTTAAGATGTTACCTAAATTATTACGCTTTGGGATGGAAAGCTTTGGAAATCACGCACATTTCCCTTTTGGTGGCTATAACTTGACCTCTTGGAAAAGTGACCCAAAAGGCTGCCCCAACTTCTCTTTCTCTCAAAGAGATGTTTTCTAGTACTTGATCAATGATTTGGCAGTGGTTTTGAATAGTTTGCACTTTAGCAAGTAAATCTTGTTGAGTTGTCAACACTCTTTTTTGGATTTGTATGGCTTGGGATTGGAATATCGATATCTATCCGCACGGCTTTCGGGATTGGAATATCCCGATATCTATCACCTAGCTTTCGACAAAATTTAATTTGGCCCGTAACCGCCCTATCAATTCTCCTTGTTGGATTATCTGTGATTGGCTGGTCTGGGCCATTTGTTGTGTTTGCTCGAGATCAGATTTGAGACGCTCAATTTCCTTTTGGTCGGTCACTCTAGCTTGCTCTATACCTGTGTTTTCCTGATCTCTGGAAGTTGCCTCTGTTGTAGCCAACTTAGCCTCCAAATTTTTTATCAAGCGTTTTTTTCACTTTAATTGTTCTTTTAGGGACCTGGCAGAATATTGGTTGGTTGTAGAAAAATCCCCCAACGTCCCTGTTATCTGAGTTGTGAATTCCTCTTTTTTCATAGTTCTCCTATCAGCTAGGATTTTATTTGTTTTGGCTATTGTGTCTGCTTCCCAATAAATCTCTTGTTTCACAACTACCTTTCTCTTCTTATCGAAGAAAAATTCGTTCGGAGGCAATTCTTCCATAGTAATGGGCGTTAGTTCTTCGTCGAAAATACATCCTGTGTATGGGATCCCCTTTGTGGACTGTAGGGGAGTGACATAAATGATAGGACTACTAATTTGCTTGGATGATTTCCCCGGGGTAACAACCGAGGTTGTCTTGCTTGGAGGGTTGGGGATTTCAGCTTCTTGTTTCGGGCCTCCGGTTTGCTTCTTCTTTTCCTGGTGTTCCTCTTGGTCAGGTCCTAAATATTTGGAGCCCTTGGATTTCATTTGTTTTACATCTGCAGTCAGTGATTTCTTACCCTATAGGACTGGGGGAAGGTAGCTCCGTCGGTGTTCCTGAAATTTGAAGAAATCGACCATCTCCTCGGGCGACAAGGTTTGAATCTGACTTAGGACCTTGGCATAATATCTCTCCCCTCGGAAGATGTCTCCATGAGGCGAATTCTCATGTTCATACCTTTTTAGACCACAACTCACCATGTGATTACCCACGACCTTGTGTGGGTCGTGTTTCTTGAACTCAATGTGGACTAATTTAATATCCTCCAGGGTCACTGCCTTGGCTTTTGCATTTCCAAAATCTAATAAAGAATATGTATTAAAATTAATGGGGAAGGGCGGACATACCTTCTTCGAAAATTCTTTAAGCTCTTTGCTTATGCCACCAATCACAGTTTGCCTAGCGATTTCGCGACAAACCAGCCTATCTGGTATGAATAGTGGTAGAGCATATGGGCGAACAGAGGCACCGAAAACCCTAATGTATGAAAATTCTGAATCTATGTACCAGTTGGCCACACTGCTCAAGTTGGTCATGATGTTATCTGAAATCCTGGGTAGTGGGTTATCGAAGATGGAGACATGCATCGACACCATTACCCAATTGAAAATCTTGTATACGAAATATGCAGCCTTATCATCCCAAAGTTTTGAGTGATAGACATGGATAGGCTCAACATCAGATGCAGTCAAGCTCCAGCTCATTAGAGGAAAAGGCATCATGAAACAAACAACGTCCATGATGTATGCAGACATAAAGAATGAAGCGGCCTTCCCATTCGCCCTCTGCGTCCAATATTTGGTAATCTGGCTGGTTTGACTATCTGACAAGTGTTTGGCCCAGTTGAAGGAACAAAMTTCAGTGACTGTATGAATTAGAGGCACCCACGAGAGGAAAAAGTGTGCGGTATCCTCCTTCCCATACAACCTATAGGTCATCATTGCTATATATTTGAATTGTTGTTCAAAGGAAGAGATTGAATAAACTTTGTTACCGTCCGCCCTAAATTTTGCAGTGTGCGAGACTCAATCCTTGATCAGATCAGACAAGTTTCTGTCATATTGCTCACATTCCTTCCGCTTAAAACCTTCCAGAAAATTGGCATTGTATGCGAAGTTTGGTGTGGGTGACAATTGGTACATCGCCTACAAATGTTCTGGTCTAAAGGTCCCAATGGTCACCTTCTACTCACTGATAATAGTCCTGGTTGGGATATCTACATGATATAGCACTAATCAGATCATATCATAATAGGGAAGGAGTCGTGACCTTACCGCTATCTTATGCATCTCTGCTTGAACAACGATTTTGTATTTGGTGGCCAAATCGTCCTTCTCATTATCGCTAGAATCATCTGAACAGTTCACCAATTCGGACTGAAGAACCTCAGAGACGTATGACCAGGTTCTGACAGAATCAATACTTCGGGGTGAAGTATCAAAAACAGTATCTGAGCCTTGCCCTGAACTCTCAGCAATCACCCTGGACGCTTTTCATGGGGCCATGATAGAGGACTTTGAACTTAGCTCTCCTGTAGTAAAATGTGGATACAGACAAAAATTAGCCTGATAAAAAAAAAACTTCTTTCTGCAAGATAGAAATGAAATTTGAAACAATGAGAGAAAAAACTCTATATCTCGACTATTTAAAAACTCAACATCCTTCTGAACAGAACGGTCAAATCGTTTTTAGAGAAATATTTAGCAGTAAAATCAATATATTTACCGATCACTTCACCTTATTTCAAATAAATGCCATAAATTTTTTACGGGTCGTGACACAATTTAGCACAAAAACATTTAAATTTACCCCGTAGATCGTGCGTGTTAAGATTTGCATTAATGCACTGATTAATCTGTCTTAGCTCCTTTAATTAGGTTTTCTTTAATCTTTAATCACCCCTTTCGGCATTCACCGTATCGAGAGATTTCACTCATACCCTTCGAGCCCCTAAAACCTGAGATCACGATATGTGATCTTGTTAAACAAAAATGTGATCTGGATTATGTGTTTAATTAATTTGTGTTTAATTAATATCGCGACTTCGCGACTCGGGGCTATGAAGGTATAGTTCCTTGGAAGAGCGAATTCCGAGTCGCGAAACACCGACAATGTTTAACTATGGTTTAAAGCTACTCACCCCTGACACTAACCCGGGTAACTTTTGAAATTGTCTCGCGACTTCGCCTATCGAAGTTATGATGGTAAGTTTTTTGGGGAGAGCGATCGCCAAGACACGAAAATCCGATAACACTTGACTAGGGTTTAAG
>SNQJ01S0188710.1:9038-22500 GCA_010110895.2 Picea sitchensis
TTCCCTGCATTATTGTGATCATCATTGAGTGCCTTGTAAATATTTTAAAAGAAGCATAATTGTTTAAGCATGGTGACATCTAATTCAGCCCCCCCTCTCAGTTGTCCAACATGCTCTTACATTTGGGTCACTGTGTGGGATGTATTCCAGGAATTCCTCTTGGTTGATCTTCTTGAAGAGTTCTCACCAATGTGGGAGTGTCTTCTTGGTCCCTCTTCTTGTATCTATGTATCCAAAGGCTGGAGGATGAATGAAAACCTTCTTTGTATATGTCTTAATGACTGGTTCCGACCTTGGAATATATTCCAACTATTTAGTGACCCTTGGAGAGGAACCTTCGCCTACTTATGGCTCCTTCAGCTTTGGTGCCCTTGTTGATTGTGTAGTTTTCAGCTTCCTTGGCAGCATTGTTCCTGCAACTGAAAAATCAAAGTTTAGATACTATGCAAAGAACGTATCTGGATAACAAATATATAAATTGTAGCCACATAAAAATCACAATCTTAGATACATACCTGTAAAGCTTGGTAGACCTGGTTATTTGATACTCACGGGCACTCTACAACTTTCAAATTTCTCTTCTATCTTCTCTGGATGCTCTGAAATGTCTTTGCGCACATAATGGTTGCATTTACAATGTATCAAGAGAATTTAAACCAGGGAAGGACTTACCATGTCATATCAACCATTTAATTCTTGTGATGAGTGAAATTCAAACAAATGTGTCATCAAATATCTGCAACTGAAATTCATTGTGGGTTGACAACAAAGGTGTGAAGGGTGATGTGGTCTATCAGTAATTTCAAATGGTCGTTTTGATTCACACATGAAGCAACAACTAATGAAGGATTTGGAATTAATTAATTCATTAAATGATCTAAATCTAATCGTATCTAGTGCTAAAACGTCCCATCGTTTCACTTTCTCAGTGGGTGGATCGATCATCGAGGATGTGCCATGAACATTTTCATTGATATCATTCTGCGAAAACCTCTGACGTCGATTGATTTCATCATCTGGTGCTGACGTGTAAAAACGGCCTCGAGGGTGTGACTTGGACCTAGGGAACCAAGAATGACGCGGGGTTAATATATACCGTATGGTTTCTCCAATCTGGAAAAGGCATGTGGCATTGAAGATCAGTGACTTAATTCGTTCGTATTATTTAGAGTTAGGACTTTCTTCAAGTTGTGAGTTCTAAAATAAATTTGGGCTCGCCAATGCCGAAAAGATATTGGGGATCGGCGACCGGGGATGAAACTATCACTAGTTTTTCTACAGATTAGCTTCCTCAAAACTCTCAATGCTAAAATTCTTTAGGAATCATTGATCAAAGAAAAATCTTTTAGCATGGTCTAAATGTTCGTCGCAATTTGGTCTTCTCCGATTCTAACAAAAGCATCTGGTATCGTCTATCGGCGATATCGTTTCTTTCTTATTTAATGTTTACTCCCTTCGCCTTTTACAGATGTCGATCACAGATCAACCATAGGCGATGTTCATATGTGATACTTGTCGTGAAACTGAAACTTCCTTTCACCGATACCAATGAAGCTTGGCGCTTGGCGACTAAGGTTTCCTGAGTGATTCTTTTTCACCTCTTAATTCCTTCCGATGTCGAATCTTGAGCACATCAGGTGAAGATTTTTGGTTGTTGATTCCTTATTTAAGTGTCACTCCTTTTTAATTCTTGGGGTTTCATAAATTTACAAAAACATGAATAGCTAATATGAGTCAAGAGAACAAGAAAGGACAAAACATTTCCAAAAATAAAATCGAATTTTGATAGTGCAAAGATCAAGTGGTACCCAAAAAGTGAAAAATTGACATAGGCTTTTTAGGGTGTGTTGAGAGATCAACAGGCCCTTCGAATTCTTCGATTACACAATTTGTACATCCGAGGACTGGGTAGTGCAGGTGGTCAAGCCAAGGGCTGGGATGGATGCATTTTGTTGAATGAACAACTCTTGTATCTAGTTAGAAACTAGATCTCCAACTTTTATTTGAGATGAACCTACGATTCCATCAACATGTGGTCCTAACTTCGGCTTCGATAAGTTGAGGGTTGACTGAGGTGTGTTAGGAATAATATCATAGAGAATTCCATATTAAGAGTAAATAAATTCCAACTGTTGTGCCCTAAATATTGCTTGCTCTTCTAAAAAGACCCATGAAGTGGCTACATCCTTAGAAATGTAAGGAAGTAATAACTTCAAGAACTAATCTAAGAAAAGATATGGCATAACTGTGGATTTATTCAATCTCTTATGTCTCCTCCATTCTCAAATATGATCAAAAATGTGGGTAGCGTTATTTTATTCAAAGTTGGCCAAAAGATTTGTTTAGATGTCATCCCGAACAAGGAGTTGGAAATGGTTGAGAAATACCATGAAAAGGTCAACAAATGTTAAGTTCCTTGACCTCTCTATTTTTATGTACCATTTCGCAGTGACCCTAGTGATGGTACGTTGGAATAAACCTAACTAGATCGAGTCATTGTTTAAAGAATTGGATGAGCACCATAAGTGAAACGTCATAACATGGTCATGTGGATCGTCACCACTCTTCCCCTCGAACTTCGGGACGTCCGAGGGAAGTTTGGTGGGGATCGTAGGCCAACTTGGATCATGGAAAATCGAGTTGTTCACCAACTTAGACAAGTCTAAAAAATGGAGAGTTTCCAGAAACGGTAACCTGGGTTGCGTCATCGACTGTTTAGAAACTTGAAAAGATTGTCTTGAATTGTAACTAGCACCGGGTTTCCAATAATATTTTGTTGATGGAACAAACATTTGGGTAATACCTTGTTCGATCTAGTTGAATAGAGGATAACCTCCACCCATCTAATTCCTAGAAGGAAAAACAGGGTTTCCTCCTGTCGAACCTCCTTGTGAAGGAAATAGTCCTTGCATGGAGTTATACTGACTGAGAAAAGGGTTTCCCCTTGACAACATCCCTTGAAAATGGAAATAAACTTGCATGGGATTCCAATGATATTTGAAGGGGTTGCTCCCTCTTGGCACTACAGACGTGGAAAAATGATTTCTCCTTAATCCACCATATAATGTGAATGAAGTAGAAGTGGATGACATGATCGTGGAACCCGTAGAAGTGCCCCAACCTATGAAGTATTTAGGTTTGGAAGACGGGAAATCCCCACTCCTAATTGATGGGAATGATGGAGGAATGTTGCCTCCACTGCAAGGGATTTCTTGGTAGGGAATTGAATAACTCCCTACACCAATGTTAGAAACTTGGGATGTTTACTGAGAGACAATCAATGCATTTAGAATTCCCATTGATGACATACCAATATAAAAAGCATTTTTCATCGATGACAATGACATGCATGCACTCATAGAAGGAGTGAAACCAACAACCAGTAGAGTAGTGTTGTTGATCGGAACACCTATGGTGGAATTAACCACATTAGTCATTATGTTGGATACACCAGGCAGAAAGATCCCATCTATGACTATTTCCAAAGTGGGACTTATAGGGACTACCAAACCAAACACTTGTGAAGTGTCATTGAAACACACCTGACCCCCAATTACTATTTTTAAGGATCATGCATCAATATGTTTCTTACTCGATTCATCTCTTTGAGATTTTCACCCTCTTAAACTCACCCATAACTTTCTAACGACTATTACCAGGCCCAAATACGACATTTGGTTGGCAACATATGGCCTCCCAAATTTCTTTAGGGAGTTATTGGTTGAGGGCCATGTGGGGCCCTTGTGGGTCCATATTGTCCATGCCATTTCCAGGTTCTTGCCTCTCACAGGGAAGGTCCATCCACTGAACAAACGAATAGAGATAATTAATCCTCATATACCACACATGCTAGAGGAGAATTCGACATTCAACGCTTTGGAATTGAACGATCCTTTTCTTTTCTTCACGCATGTCCTCCAGTGTCCTGAATTCCTGAACACCTGAAATAGCCCGAAATCTCTCCATGTGGCTCCGAACTTCAGGCCTTTCAACTTACCCACAACCTTGCATCCCAAACCTATGGAGTCCCAGATTCCTGAAACTCCCTAGGGTCCACCAGCACACATGGTGATGTACTAGACACGGGGGCGATTACATGTGGTTCTGCATACTCATCCCGTCAAATGGGTCAAACAAGAAATATCCAGGGGTAACATGTATCAAGGTAGAGAGGACACATGGCACCTATAGTGGGTGACACATGTCACTTGTTTATGGGAATGTAGGGTCCACAAGACGTATGATTCTAGGTGACATGAGGTACATTAGTCATGGTTCCACATCACCGTGGATGATGTCACTGTGCTATGTCACTCCGGGTTGATAGCCTTCCCAGTCCTTCAATCTCACGGTCAAGGTATTCCCATGTAACCGAAGTACCGTATGCGGGTCCCTCCATTGGATGATCGGACGATTAAGAGGGTTCTTGAAGAACTCCCCAGATCCATGGTTCTCCTTACTTTGTAACTTCGATGTTCAGAGAGTTTGATGTTGTAACATCTCTATTCTCCCAGAGTAGGACTTCGTCAAAGTTACCTCAGAATGGATCCAATGGCCAAGGGGTCTCTCGAACACCCTTGAATCGACAGCTCACGTTAATTCTTAAGGGGTAAATGGATCAAGGTTTAGTGGTGGGGCAAGTCTATCTATCCTAGTTGGGGAAACCACTAGGTGATGGTTAACCTTGTGGATAACCGTAACCATCAGTTGCCTTCGGTTGGTTTATAAATGGTAAGGTCGAAACAATATGGAACTCGAAACTCCTTGAGTTCTGAATCCAAAATACTTATCTCCTTATGGGCCCAACATAGGGTTCCTAGACCTTGATCAATGGGTTCTTCAAAACATCTTGTGGGCTAGGCGCTAATATCTTAGCCATAAATTGGTTAATGACATGGGCATGCGCCCTTGGTCACACAGATGAAAGGTCTGAAGGAGGCACCCTCCCTCCATCAGGTTTGAACTTAGTATTCTTGCAAAGGTGGATTTTAGAGGTCAACAAGACTTAAACATTATAGTGAATCCTACCTCAACCCACTTGCCGACTTACACCCCACAAATCTCTAACTACTAAGTAGAGGCAAGAAAATGACCATTCAAAAGCATGAGTTCACATAGAGATAATACACATATCTACCATAATTATTCAACACATAACTCAATCATAGACATATAAATATACTCAATCATCATTTCCAGTTCAATACACAGTGTATGAAAATACTTATCAGAAACATAAAATCATGATGCAACTGCTGAAAGGGGTTCTTGTTTCCACCCAACCGTAGGCACAATCACACCTAAACGGATTTATCGTTGGCCACCCCTGAGCTAGACCACGTTGATCTAAGAGAGACTCTTTCTTCTTACTCAATGACAGTTGGGGATGGAGTTTACTCTTCTCCTCCCATAAGATCTTGTCCACTGGTTTTCTGTATACCAAGTAAAGAGGTCTTCATGTGTACTTTGACAATCACTCATCAATCAGGATGTGGTTGGCCAATCACTTTGAGTTTTCAACTCTTGATATACCATGTACACGACGACCTAAGAAAGTATACGATCGCTAAGCACACCACTAGAAAAATACAAAATGGAAACAATAGACACAAATGACCTTGTTAACATACCGAATCGGGTGGATTAGGTCCTGGAATTGAAATAGTCACAAGGTAGAGTAAATGAATTTCGGATGGAGGAACATGTTGTTTAAGTCCCATGGACCAATGAATGAAGGAATGGAAAGTGGTTATATTGACCTTCATTAACCATCCTTATGCGGTGCAAGTACCCACTCTTTGCAGGGCACCCTCCAACAATACTGAAAACGTGTGATGTGAAATTGACCATAGGTATCACAACAAACCCCCATACTCACCTCTGAGATCCCTAAGAATGGCCACTAAGGTCACCAAGTTGCAGTCAACATACAGGGGTTACAATCGATTGTCGAGATCAGAAATATAGGTAGGGTATCTAAGCCCAAAGCCTTGAAATCACCACCTCTCACAGAGGTATGGGTACTAATGAAACCCCCGATATACGATCTCTATACTAAACTTATTTAAGCTTCAGATAAGTCTCTCCTCAACTCTCCTTCACATGACCTTATGTTTAGCTCCTAGGTTAGATGAGGCTCCTGGCTACACTTTTATGATAGTTGGATTTAGGATCTCCCTAGCTCAAACTCCTATGTTTTTTTTATGGCATTGGAGAAATTAAATCTCCAACCTAAAATAAGTCCCTATCCTACAACTAGTCTGTTCACCCTACAAAATGAAAATTTATAATAAGTTTTATTTAGCTTTCATTTTATGGGGATTTTCATTATTCAAAAGGTTATATGGATGAAACTTATATAATCTTTTGACAGACTTAGAGAAAACACTTTAAGAACATAAAACAAAAATGAATGTGGTTTCTTCACTAAAAATAAGAAGTGTTAACAATGCTTTAGAAAAACAAACTCTTTTCTTTTGTATTTTTTCAATTGAAAGAAATATACTTTTTAATGGATGCAAGATATTTATACTAATTTTCACTGCAACCCTAGGATGCTTTGTAAACAATCATGCATAATAGAGAGAAAGAACTTGACACACTAAACTTCTTTTCTTTTGAACAAGGCTAACTTTGACCAAAGTAACTAAATATTGAAAAAATAAGAAAGCATGTAGTCCTGAGTACTAGCAAACAATTTATTTTCTTGATAAATTTAAAGGAAAATGAAACAAGGAAAGAAAACTAGCAACAAAAATATTTTTGTTTTTTTGTTAAAAATAAATGAGAGGTCTGGTGATCAGGTTCAATGAATCGTTTATCACCAAGGTATCTAGCATGCCAATGGATCTTCCTTGGGATAATGAGGAAGGGAAAGAGGCTATCAATGCCAAAAAGTCATTTTCCACCCAAATGAAAAGCCAAAAAAAGACAAAAATGTCATCAACAGAGAAATCCTACCTCACCCTTGGCTAGAAGTGGCCTACAACATAATCAAATATGTCACATGTGAGGGGAGGATGAGTGTAGTATATGCATATCATTTTTGGGTTGTCCATCAACTCGGGCATTGCTCTGACCAAGAACCAGACAATAACCTAAGTCTCCCTTATTTTCTCGTTCAATATTTCAAGGAGATGAGCACCAAGGTAAAAAAGTGAAAAGATGATTTCCTTTCCCACCATGGGATCAACAATATGGCGGTATCATATTCCCTAGGAAACCTGAAACTCATAATTCTATGGGAATATTTTGTAGACATGGATCGACAAGCATTCTTGGAGGCACAAACAAATATGAGTCAAGAAGAAAAAGAAAAGGATGATAAACCTAAGAAGATAAGTATACATAATCCCTCAAAGAAACACAAGGAGGTCGATGACACTTTGAAAACACTAAGAACCCCCTCTTTCATCCCATTGAAAATCACAAGTGTTGAACCTAGTCAACATAGGAGGAGAAGGTTCTACAGGGTAAAAAAGATTCAAAAGAAGGGCATCCCAAATTTAATAACACCACTCTCCACTACAACCCAATTTGAGGAATTAAAAGACTCCCCTAGCCCAAAATTATTGCAAGGATCTAAAGGATAATCAACACAATGAGAGACATAAACCATGGAAGTGAAGCCACTACCAATTGAACAGACTTCCAAAACTGAGACACCTATGGAAAAACTTCTTTATTCCACCCTAATATAGTTGGAGAAATCCAAGGTTGAAGTTATCAAATGGAAGAGGATGGTAGAGAGAAACAAAGGAAAGTAGAAATAATAATCCCCTTAAGAAATGGAGAAGAAACTTCAACACCTGCAAGAGAAATTTCAGATAATGACCATGCAGAAAATTGAATATAATAAAAAAATAAGGGTGGAAAATAAAAAAAAATAAAAAAATAAATTAGATGAGGAAAGGAGAGAGGTGAATAATAGGAATGAAAAGATATATATCATGGAAGCTACAGTAAATACCATATCTAAGGTGTCCCTAGAGATGTTGGAGTGCAAGAAGCGTGCTAGGGTATATTCATGGTTCCTTAAGGATTAATGGAACAAAAATCAAATTGTGAATTTGGCCCAGCTAGTGAGATAAAACCTTACCACACCCAAATATTTCTTGGATTCCTACCAATACTATAACATGGAAGAAAAGGAAAGGATGTGGGATTTTTACTTACACAACATCATATTCTCAAACCCCTATTGATGGAACCCAAATCCTTATACAGGGTATGTTCATATGATTACCTTTGCATCCTGGTTAAGACACAAAACGATGAGGGAAGCATATATGAAAAAGTGCAAGAAGGATGAATTTCAAAGCCCACTATGGATTAGAGATGAAGAAGGTAGGCTAGGAGATGTCATAACAAGTCATAACCTCCTCTCCATATACAAAGAAATAGTTACAATATGGACAACCAAGCAAAGAGAAGAAATGGATCACCTAAATGATACACTAAGACTCTTGGGTGACGAGGAGACATAATATTGCCACAAGAGGTGGTGCTCATTACCTCAAAAATTGCATATTAAGGAACCCCATTTTCCCAATTCTCTACAAGTTACTTTCATTAGAGCACATTGGTACAAAGAGGTATTAAGGAAATTGAAAACAAAGTGGATTGGACTAAGAATGAACCCTTCTCTCCTTCCTATAGTACCAATGGATGACATCAATAATGAAAGGGAAGAGGAGGAATGTGCCAAGATAATAAAGGCCAAGGGGTACGATGAGTATAAGTACACCTAAAAATATGTAGCATTGGATATAATGTAGGAACACAGTGAGAAACATGTGAATATACAACATCAGGATGTTGGGAAACAACATCAGGATATGGAGAAACAACCTAGTAGTTGGCAGGAAATCAACTGACATTAACAACAATAGTGAGGAAAAAAGGACAAGTTTTTTTGCACAAGGGTGTGCAATATTTCAATTGGGGGGTGATGATGGCCCACAATATTGACTATCTATAAGTCCCATCATACACACATTTTCACCATGATATGACCTTGTCAAGGGACCTTGTCCCCCACCTACCTCTAGAGAATTGCCAGTTTACTAACGATTACTCCTTGTATGTAGAAGTTTGAAAATAAAACAAGATTGATCAAGATATGTTGTCACCCTATTTCCTCCTTGATCCAAGGGAATATGTCAAGTTATAAAGTGTATAAATATGACTCTAACATAGGAGAACGAACAACCAAAATTATGACTATTGTGTTAAGTTTTGTTAAGAAAGGTTTTGTTGATACTTGGAGGTATACTCTTGGTGTATTACTGATTTTAATGAAATAAACATGTCTTTGTTCTGATATTATTAGAGTTTCCTCAAGGTTCCTTGTTCATATTGGATAGGGCCCATTCAAGAGGGCTCAAGAACACTATTGTAATTTATTTTTGTTGAATGTTAGTGTGTGATTAGTTAGTCTTTTTCATTTCTTTTGAAGGATTATATAATCATGCACAATAATCTCTAATTTATGTTAGACTTTTGTTAAATATTATCTTCAATAGGTCTCCTATAGAAAATATTGGAATCCTATTGGGATGCTCAAGGGTATCTTCTCAAGGATAAAAACCTTAGTTGAATCTCATTATATAATAACCTATCTTTGTCAATGCTTTGGAGGACTTATGCAAGATTTTTAGGACTCTTTTTAGCATCATGTAGGATTTTTTTGTAGGACTGTTACAATTTCTGTAGAAGATTCATGTAGGACTATTTTAGCTTAAGTTTCTTAATTTTGTCATTCACCTTTTCATGAATTTAGCAATAGACAATATTATAACATATGGCATATGGCTTGATATTGGCTCAAGTGTTAGGAATAATTTGGTTCATTTAGTCTATGCAATAATTCATCTTCTTTGATGCAATTTTCTGTTGTGTAATATAATTAGTTTCCATGTTTTATAATCAATTTCTTCTTTTCATAGCTCAATATGCTTTCTTTCATGCTAGTATACAGCTATATCGCTTTTACTAAATATAAATCAGTTGTTCTTTCAAACTGACATGATTTTTTTCATGCAAGTCGCTTAGAGTATTTTTATCAATTCATATTCCTGCCTAAGTTTCATACATTAGACCATTGATCAATCTCAAACCTAGACTGTTATCAATGCACTCTGCATATAATTTTCACAACACCTCTTAAGTTTCTACGAACCTCGAGTTGACAAGTAAAGTAACAAGCCAAGGAGGCAGTAGCGTTATTGTTGCTATTGATAGGCCCACCAATGTGGATGGATGAACAATGTTCATAATTGTTAATTAAAAATTACAAAATGTGGATGATGATCCATGTCACATTTTTCAAATTTATTATAAAACAAGTGGAAGGGTATCCATGGAGAGACACCTTATGCACTCTAATGTTGGATGGATGTGATAATATTGAAGGATTTCAAGGAGATTTGGTGATACAGTGGTATAATTGAGATAAATCGTCATCAATTTTATGTTTTATTATGGTGGGGATTCCACCTTCACCATTGGAAGAGATGCATAATCCATTTTTTAAGAGCGTAAAGTCTTTTAAATTTTTTATATGTATAGTTCTTCATACAATGTTTTATGTTCCCAGGTTCTGAGGGAAGAAAATTTCCCTTAGGATATCATTTTAGTTTAGACAGGGTAAACTTGGAGAAAATAATTGGAGTATAATTTAGAGCAATTTCCCGGAGCAAGCTTAGTGTAGATATTCATAAAGGAGGGACATGTATAGCCCACAGATCAAATATGTTTCATTTTCATATTGATAATAATTTCACCTATGTTTCTTTTATTATTAATATATTTCCATTTCGTATCTGATTTTGTGAAACTCAAGACTTGGATCTTTTACATGAACAATTTAAATCTCCCAACTTGAGACTCTTAACCAAGTCTAAGGACATATTTTTCTATTTCTGCAAACTTTCATTCATACACTTCCTTTATCATACTTCCATCTGTAAGTGAGTATTATTTGTATTTTTTTCTTGTAATAGTACATCTCACCAAGGTACTTCCTCTTAAAACATGTCTTAAAATAATCCAAAATTTGATGCTTTGCATCGACTTTTTCCATTTTTTTTGAAATGGTCCCACCATAGGTTTTCATTGTTGGTTACCAAGTAGTTGAATATATTTGTTTTTTCAAGGGGTTCAAATCATACAACATGACATGCCTTCAATGTTCATTGACAATGACTTGGTCTCATTCCCTCTTCTAATCATCCTATTGAAATTTGTAAACTTTTTCTTCCTCAACTTGTAACGTATTTTGTGACAATTGAGGGACTCTTTTTAATTAGGCTCCTCTTATTCTAATAGTATATATCCTTTATTTTATGTTTTCGATCCAAGGGGCTCTAACATAACCTTAATCTCTTAGAGGAGGGAGGGTTTGTCATTAAATTAACTCTTTAATGTCTTTAATTCTTGGGCGAACTTTTCATGGATTTGGCACTCACTAAGGGGAACATGACCTTGACTGGTTCCCCTACTCATACTCTAGGTTCATAAACTAAAAGTGCCCATGCCTAGTTGTACATATAATATAGGATGAATCATAAGTCATCAGCACGATTTTTTTTTATTAAGTTTCAAGTGTAATACCCCTCTATATCTATTCCATCTAAATGCATTACATCTAGGGGTTTTATACTTTCTATTGTGTTTTCTTAGTCTTTGTACTGGCTCACTTGTATTGCATTCATATTGGAATGGGATTAATGTCAAATCCTATGGTATTTCAAAAGATTATATCTAAATAACATATGTTATACTTATTGGTAATCATCGCTTATAGTGTTATACCTTCAAACAAAATTCTTCACCAAGGAACAATCTTTTTATCACTCAACCACTATATGATCCTTAAATATATCAATTACTTGGGATGCCACTAAAGGTGCATGAACCTTGCACTCAAACTAATAAAAAGTAATATCTTTAGGAATGATCCTTAAATATATCAATTACTTGGGATGACACTAAAGGTGCAGGAACCTTGCACTCAAACCAATAAAAAGTAGTATCCTTAGGAATGTTTTTCTCCTTGACATAGATATTCCATGTAGGCTACCTTGATGACTCTCCAATAATAAGAAAAATGTAAAATTTTACTAATGATTTACTATGCCAATTTGAGATCAAACTAAATTAATTTTCTAAAATGACAAGTTAAATTCCACAACCAAATTGAATGTGAAATAGTATAATCACAATTAAAATTTAAATTTTTACTAATTATTTACTATGCCAATTTGAGTTCAATCTAAATTAATTTTCTAAAATGTCAAGTTAAATTCCACAACCAATTGAATGTGAAATTGTATAATCACAATTAAAATTTAAATTTAATGATTAACTATAAATTAATTAAATCAAATGTATGTTATACACCATTAAGGAAAGGAAGTTTAAAAGTTATACTAATTGCACTTTTTACAATGGAAATAAAACTCTATAATTACGTCGATAGGCGTCCCCCCTATCAGACTTGCACGATTAATCATGCTTTTAATTACTAAATTTAATCTAATGGTCAGGAAATCAAGATGCTGGCATATTCTTCGTCTTACATCCAAATCAATGAATAAGATTGCAAGAACTAACTCCCTTGCATTTATAAAATCATGCGTTTATCATGTTTACTTTTTCACTTTTACAAAACATAATTAAAAATTTACTAGGTCAACTTATCAATTGCCACTATTCATGATTTAGTAAATGCAAACAAAATTACTTCAATTTAACATTTAGCTCTTTAGTTTTAACATTTACCCAGCATCAATTATCTCTTCATGTCCGCCAGGTCTCTTCATGTCCGCCAGGTTTGGCTGCGCGTGGCAATCTCCCACTTACGTTTCATATTTACTTGGAATCTCCCATAGCTGTATGGATCACTCTACTGGAAGCGCGTGGCAATCTCCCACTTACGTTTCATATGGATACGCATGGCAATGGAATATGGATCACAGGTGTTATTTACTTGAAATGGATGCGCATGGCAATGGAGGGCCAGGTGTCCTAGCAGTGGCGTTTCAGATCTGGACGTGGATTAATCATATTTACTGTTTCATACCCCATGTATCAGCCCTTTCACTATTCCACGAGATGTATCCGTCGTTTCACGATGTGAGAGGCCAGCGAGAGGAGTGGATTATTCATATGCGCCTGTGTTTCATTATTATTCATATGCGCCTGTGTTTTTATCGCAGTTTATTATTCGTATGCAGTTTATTATTCATATCGCCTATGTTTTTATCTCAGTTTATTATTCATATCGCAGATTTACACACAAAGGCGACCCGGCTATACAGTGCACAGTATCCTTAATTTAATTGCAAGGGTGTTGCAGCTGTATTCAGATCTGCGTCCTGTTTTCTATGTATTGTTAACCTCAAAATCTTTGAGTTGATAAATTTTTGGTCCGCTTACTTCCATTGTTTATTTCACCGTA
>SNQJ01S0188711.1:0-16043 GCA_010110895.2 Picea sitchensis
AAAAAATATTACCATGCTATGAAATATTATTTCGGCTTCAAAAGTTAGAAGAAATTAGGAAAAAAAAAAGAAGAGGAGAAAAAGGGGAGGGGGGGGTTCATAAAGGCATGTGAACAAATATAAGTGCACACCAAGAAAAGCTAATTAAAAAAAAAAGTTCCAAAGAAGTGGAAAAATGAATATTTTATTTTACCTTTGGATATTTACCAGCCCATGGTTTTTGAAAACCATTGGCCCATGGTATTCCATACTATATATATGTGTGCGTATTTATTTCTAAAGAACTATACCATAGGGTCGCGTTTCTTGAGACCTAGCCACCGCTAACACATAGTCAAGAATATCAAAATGAGTATTTAAAGTCTCCTAAGATATTTAAAAATTTTAATTGGTGAAGTATTTATAAGTGGAAAAAGAAAGTATATAGAAAAGAATTTTAAGAATATTAAAAGGGAAAGCGATAAAGTTTAAAGAGTTATTATTAAATTTTATTTGAGGATCTTTTGCATTCAATACATTTACACATTTACTTATTTTCGAAGAAGTACGAAGTGAACTATGACAACTACAAATAATCCTACATTTTTGGCAAAATGTCGATTTTGTGCAATGGTGTTTAATTTTCAAGAACCCTTTAGAAATCAAAATTTTAATTGCACAAATTGTCGAAAACCATTTATTCTAAGAGAATATCAAAATGACTACAAGAAATTGGAAGCCGAACTAGCATATTATAAAGAGACCAATATAAATTTACAAAATGAAGTTGTCATGGAGAAACTTAAGACTAAATTGTATTCTTTCCAAGCAAAACATAAGGAGGAGTTGCATGCACAAATTAAAGACGAGAGAAAAAAAATATGACAAGACCTTACTAGAATGAAATCAAGAAACCTCTTGCCTAAAAGATCAAAATCAGAAGTTAGAACAAGCTAATAAAAATCTTATTAAGAAATTATTAGATAAAGATGACGAGAATTGTTGTTTAAAGAACCATAGTCAAAGTTTGGTGGCACAAATCAAGAACTTGAAGAATGAGAAGAAATCACAAAAGGAAAGGCTAGAACAATTTACCAATAAAGAGCCAATGCGCAATTAAGAAACAATGCTTGAACCTATTGAAATTGAGAAGTTTCCAGTTAAAAAAATCCAGACCTCAGAGAAGGGAATAAACACCGATCTAGTTGAATTACCAATAGTATCAAGAGTTGAAGAGATATCCAACAAACAAGATTCATAATAGATTTGTGTCCCTTATCATCATCCAAATCATAAGAGTTGTCATGACCAACAACAAAGTGAAGAGGAATATTAACAATGTTCTTCTTACCGACAACTAAACTACAATATTGTAAAGGAACAAAGACAAAATTGACAACTTGTATGGAAGCCTGAAATGAGAAGCCCTGTTAGACCAATCGATAATCAAACAGTTCTAATGAAGGTAGATTTGGGATGGATCACTCCCCAGAATATGAAACACATTAGTTTAGGAATTCGAAGGTTATATCATCTTGTTTCATCGAGTATCACAACTACAAGCACAAAAGATCTTGAGAAGACAGTGCGAGCTAGAACAAAAGTTAAGGGGAAGCCTTCAATAATTATGCTTTGAGGACAAAACATTTTTAAGGGGAATGCAATGTAACATAAATAAATATAATAATAATAAATAATAAATACAAATAGCTAATAGCTAATAATTAATAATGAATAGTCATGACATCCTAATGAAAGAACACATCTCTTCATGAAAGGGCACCCCTGTGTGGGTATATAAGGTCCTCATTTCTCATTGTAATATCATCTCATATTCATATACATTATTTAATATATTATCCTTTATGGATTATAACCTATTGTCTTACCTACATTGGGTATTTACCTAGTGAATCGGCTTGGTTCACCACACTAAGCCACCCTTAGGATATCACAACTTATGCTCCGTGGCCCTTATACCAAGTGAGAACCTAGGAGGTAACATATAGTAGTGGATAGGCATGTAATGTAAAAGGGTCCACTTAATAAGGATAACTATTATTGAATCAATATAAAGGTATCTTTTTATTTTTAACATTCATAAAATTTAACGAAGCAATCACATAAATGTAACAATTAGAAGACACAATATTTAACGTGGAAACCCTTTCGGGAGAAAACCATAAAAAATTACTTTTATAAATTTGTAGGCACCAACCTATGGTTACAAATGTTTGTAGCCACCAACCTACATGAAACACTGATCCCCTCTGCTTTTTGTGGGCATCGACCTACATGAGACACCAATCTCCTCTGTTGTTTGTAGGCACCTACCTACAAGAGACACAAATCCCCTTTGTTGTTTGTAGGCATCGACCTATAGGAGACACCAATCCCCTCTAATGTTTGTAGGCACCGACCTACAGGAGACACCAATCCCCTCTGTTGTTTTATAGGCACCGACCTATTGGAAGTTTACAAGTTATTCATATGCATTCCCTTCACTAGTCTGCTTGATGTTTCTGTCTTTACCATATCTTCTCTACGTTCGTTACTTCTGCTTTCACCATATTTGCTCTGCATTTGCTATTTCTACTTTAGATTTGCCTTCACCAGATCTTCTTTCTTCTTCTTCTACTTCTTCCTTATATCTTCCTTTGCAAGTTTTGATTGCTAGAATGCTAGATCTATTTTCTAGAACACCAAATCTGATCTTCGCTAATATTTAATCGTCACTCTTTGAATGATATTCAGTCATCACTCCTCAAATAATATGCATAAGAATATTACATTTTCACCCACAATCACTTTATTTCTCACAATCCTCTTCTCCATTTATACTTTACCATAAGCTACACATGAAAAGTCATGTTCATTTGAAAAGACACGACTTTTATTAAATAAATAATTAAATTTTCCCTTTTTTTTTCTTTTTTTTTTTCATTCACTTTTCAACATACAATGGGTAAAATACCACCATGGGTTTTAAATCCATATGCAAATACCATGTGCACTTTTAATCCACTTTCTCTTTTACCTTTTTAAAACCACTTTCATATTTACCCCACTTTTATGTAACTTCATTTCTAACTTTTACATTTTTTAATCGACTTTCACATAACTTCATTTCTAATCCACTTTCATGTAACTTCATTTCTAATCCACTTCCACTTTTGTATTTACTAAAGTCACATTTATATTTGAATACTTACTTATATTTGACATAAATGACAATAATTTATTCAACAATCTCCCCCTTTGTCATTGATGGCAACCATGTACTCAACAACACGTAATCCTTCATAAATAGAAAGAATTCTCCCTTGTCTTCAATTCTCCCTATCTGTAATTCTCCTCCCTCTGTCTGCAACTTCCCCCCTGTCTGTAATTCTCCCCCTTTGACATCAATGTCAAAGGTATGCTCCCCCTAGGCTATGCTACTTTATTGACAAGATGAGAGGGATATCACTCCAGCTTTTGTATGAGATACTCAAATGTTTCAATGGGAAGGGGTTTGGTAAACATATCTGCAACTTGTTCCTTAGTGGCAATGTATTCCATCTTGACACTTAGTTCAACTACATGTTCTCCTAGGAAGTGGTACTTGATGAGAATATGATTCATATTTTTTTGCATAGTTCCTTTTGTTGTGCTACTCCCCCTTAGAATGTGCTTTCTCTTGTAGTTTTCTGAAGTAGTTCCCCCTGTGAATGTACTATCTTTTCTTGCTATAATTGCCGAGTCTTTTCTGTTTTACCGTCACTCTCTTCAACTACTCCTTTTGCTACTTATTGAAAATATGCCAAAGACTTGTTAGATGTTTCACTATCATAGTACTATTAGCTATTCACAACTGATAGGATTGGTTGCCTTCAACATTTGCTCACAATATACTACTAAAAAATGAATGGTCTACTGTTGTTCAATTTTTTTTGGCTCAATTTACAACCTGTGACCATAGGTGTGTTGATTGGTGTACAATCTTCCATTTTGAATTTCTTCAATTTTATCTTAAGAAAAATTAGATAGCACAATATTCCCCCTTTAATTTGTTCTAACTACAAAAAATGCTTGAACATGATACAATAACACTCTTGAAGAAGTTTGAACACTGTCATCGACAATGCAAGATAATCGATCTCTATCAATCCACACCATCTATGTATCCAACATAAGTAGTAGTACATCTACAACAACAATCGAACATGGTTGGGTTAGTCTCAACAACTTCAAGTATTCCCCCCTTGAGAGATCAATAATAAGCAAAAATAGTTATTGTTGAAACTTCTAGTTGACGAAAAACCTAGTTGAAACTTAGTTGATGAATACTTATTCGAAACTCCAGTCAACTGTCATGTCAAGTCGATCCTCAGTCGATCAATTCCAAGGAAATAATCAGTAAGTAAGAAGAACATTGCATGAATGTACACTTGATGATACACACCGATATGAATTCATCAAACATCTGGTCAAATGATTCCATGTCTATCCATCAATCCAACCACAATCTATCTTGTTATTTGTCACTAGTCCATAATTTTGTCTTTCACGTCTCTTTTGCAAAGATTTGAAAGCATGATTTCCATTCCTTATATTTTTATGGTGAGGATGATGATAGGGCATAATTTTTTGTGTTGGATGATTAGAGGAAGTAGAATTAGTGTTAGGTTCACTTACATGAGTAGAACAACCTGGCATATAAACAACATTGTCATTTGTAACAATATGCTCAAATGTTGGCATGTGAGGAGCATGCAACTCATTAATCTGTTTGACACAATCAACAATAGGTTCTTCTTCTAGAAAATCAATTTGAAATCCTCCTCCAACAAATAGAACTTCCTTGTTGTAGTAAGGATAGGTGTAGGTAGGGAGGCAACAACAACATCATATCCAAGACCAGTCTTAATGAATAGATACCTTTGACAATTGATGATATCATCTAATATTTCAGTACTCTTTTCAAACTTCAAGCTTCTATTCAATTGAGCAGTTGAATTTTCCAAATCCTTTCTTAAGGAAACAAGTTCAACTTCTAGTTTCTCACAATTTTCTTCCTTTTCCTTCAGTTGTATTCTCACCACTTCTTCTAACCTTCTTGCCTCTTCTAATTAAACTTTTAGTCTTATGATAATATTTTTTTATTCTTCAAGGCTTTGTGACATTTTGGGTTTTTAATCACGATCCTCTTCTTCATATTTATGCAACTGTTCCTTTTGTTTCAAATTCTTTTTTCTCAGATTCTTTATTTCGATTAAGGCACAAATGAGTTCTTCTTCAAGATCCACTTCTCCTTCTATTTCAATGTTTTCCTTTCTTCTAAATCCATCATTTCTTTGTCTTCATCAATATTTTTTTTTATTTCCACAAAGAGAGTTTCTTCTCTATCACTACCGAAACTGCTTTCTTTAGATGAGCACTAACCCTGTTTGAGTAGAGGCTCTTCTTCTGGTTATAAGAGTTCTTCTTTTAATGCTTGTCCTATTTGTGGCTATTTTTGTGTTGATGATGTTTTCTCTTTATGTTATAGTCTTCTTCATTATCACTACTTTCTTTTTTCGCATATGGACACTTAGCAGCAAAATGTCCTACTTTTCCACAGGAAAAACATTTAAAGGGAAACTTACCTTTGTATTTGTCAGATCCCTTTTTGGGTTTTCTCAAAAAAATTGCTTCCTCTGCGTCTGATTCACAACTGCAATAATCACTTGATTTTTGTTCTTTGTTATTCATCTTCTTTGAGGCTTTGAAATATACTTCCTTCTTTGATAGCTTTTCCTTTTCAATCCTCATTTCATATGCAGTGAGGTTCCCATGAAATTCATCCATTGTTGATTTATCCAGATCCTTTATTTCCTCAATGGAAAAAAAATTGGCATCAAATCTTAAGGGCAGTGACCTCAACACCTTTTGCACAATCATTGGTTCTACAACTATTTCACCAAGTCCTCTTATGGTATTGGCAATTTCGTCCATATGGAGGAGATAGGTTACAAAATTTTCTTCGTCTTTCATCTTTAGACTCTAGAACTATCTTCTATTAGTTTGGAGCATAGCCTTCTTGACCTTGTCATTTCCTTCATGGATGTTTTGAAGTTTGTCCCAATTTTTTTCCGTTGATTTGCAATGCATTAATTTGACAAACTCTGATTTTGATAGTCCGCACAAGACGACATTCATGGCTTTTACATCATTTTCACTAGCCTTTTTCCCGACCATATCTATTGGTGTATTTGTTGGGGCTGTATAACTTGTCACGACCAATTGCCAAATATCAAAACCAAGGGCTATTAGATATGTTTTCATCGTTATACTCCAGAAGGCATAGTTTGTTCCATCAAACAACAGAGCCTTGTTTGTAGAGAAACCTTCCTGACAGGCCATGTATGCTCTTGAGATCTACCTTCCAGTGGTTAGATTATTTTCAAAGGAATCGACTCTAATTCCAATTGTTGAGCACACATTTATACTAAGAGGGTGGGTGAATCAATATAAGGCTATATTTTTCTTTTTAACATTCATAAAAAGTAATGAAGCAATAAAATAAATGTAACAACTAGAAGACACAATATTTAACGTGGAAACCCTTTTGGGAGAAAACCAAAAAAACTTTTTTTAATAAATTTGTAGGCACCAACATACAAGAGACAACGATCCCCTCTACTTTTTGTAGGCACCAACCTACAGGAGACACCAATCCCCTCTGTTGTTTGTAGGCATCGACCTAGATGAGACACCAATCCCCTCTATTGTTTGTAGGCACCAACCTATTGGAAGTTTACAAGTTCTTCATTTTCATTTCCTTCACTGGTATGCTTGATGCTTTTGTCTTTATCAAATCTGCTCTACGCTCATTACTTTCGCTTTCACCAGATCTTCTCTGCACTTTCTACTTCTGCTTTAGCTCTGCCTTCACCAGATCTTCTCACATCTTCTTCTACTTCTGCCTTAGATCTATCTTTGCAAGTTTTACTTGCTAGAACGCCATATCTATTTGCTAGAACACCAAATCTGATTTTTGCTAATAATTAATCGTCACTCCTTGAATGATATTCAATCATCACTCCTTGAACAATATGCATAATAATATTACATTTTCACCCACATTCACTTTATTTTTCATAATCCTCTTCTCCATTTATACTTTACCATAAGCTCTACATGAAAAGTCATGTTCATTTGAAAAGACACGAATTTTATTAAATAAATAAATAGTTTTCTCCTTTTTAATCTTTTAATTCACTTTTCATCATACCATGGGTAAAATACCACCATGGGTTTTAAATCCATGTGCAAATACCATGTGCACTTTTACTCCACTTTCACTTTTACCTTTTTTAATCCACTTTCATGTTTACTCCACTTTTACGTAACTTCATTTCTAACTTTTACCTTTTTTAATCCTCTTTCATGTTTATTCCACTTTTACGTAACTTCATTTCTAACTTTTACATTCTTTAACCCACTTTCATGTTTACTCCACTTTTACATAACTTCATTCCTAATCCACTTTCATGTAACTTCATTTCTAATCCACTTCCACTTTTGTATTTATTAAAGTCACATTTATATTTGAATACTTACTTACCTTTGACATCAATGACAATAATTTATTCAACAACTACGTAGTTCGTACTCATTAGTGACGAAATTACAAGTAGTCAAGTTTTTAGTTTTTAAAAATATATTTAAAGAGATAAGAGCCTATGGAATGTTTGTGTTGTGTTGTGTATTTGGAGCTCCTCTTAGTGAAAGACCCCACCTAGCAAGTGGACATTGTTTTCCTTCTTCACATTATCATAATACAAGGGTATCTTTTATATAACTCATCTTAGTGTCTCTTATTTCTAGTTATTTGGAAATTATATTCTCTATATACCCATATGTGTTTCAATTTTAAGGGTTAAGGAACACTACAAGTGGTATCAAATCTCTTTTCTAAGCCTGGATGCTTCTGAATTTTAGTATAATTTTTTTTCAGAATAGAGATGTTTTGTGGTGTCTTTAAATAACACAATTATCTGTTGTTATGTGCGTAAAACTATGGTTGAGGAAGAATACACACACGATATACAAGTGGAATCACTTTATTGGAAACACTTGTAATCCATGTTGGTACCCCTTTGAGTAGTATCACATCAGACACCATGTGTATATGGAATCTCACTCCCATGTACCCTCAAGTATATTGAAAGTCCCTTAGGTATCTTGAAACCGACTCTAGATCAATCAATCGACCATATTGTTGCTATAGTACATTGAGAACAACAATCAAGGATATCACTCTCTAGTACCTAGGTTGTTGGGTCATACAGTGAAGGGCATGATTGAGCCTCCTTAATTAGTTCTGTGAGATATTGGGTTGAGTACTACTATTTGACCCCACAAATATATCAAAGATTTATATCACCTAACACTCCTCTGTCTCTAGGACCCTGCAAACCCTAACTTCTGAAACCAAATAGCGAAATTCCTACACATTTACACCCATAAGGAATTTAGAGATTCTATGACCATAATAATAATCAATTCAGAGTAACACTAAAAAAAAATGTTTGGGTTTCCAACATTATCATCTCAAAATATTCCTAACATCATGTTGATCACTTGGATCTCACTCTGAACAAAACACTTTCAATCCATTGATCACAATGAGATAAGTGGAAAATAACACTTCCACAAAACCTTTGGTGGTCCCATGGTTTAGACTCACAACATGTCCAACTTAGAGAACCAACAATTGGGCCAACCTGCTCAGTCCCAAGATCTAGATAGAAAGGTTTCTGGCGTCGAGGTTACACTCAACATTATGAATGAAACAATAAAATCACATAACAACTTCTTGAAATCGTTGGGTGACCACTTGAATCTCAAAATAACAGATCCAAACATTGATCCAACCAAGGAGTAATTTCCCACCTACAAAGTGTAGGATAGACACATGTTTCATGTTAACCCCCTCCCACACCTTTAAGATCATAATTCATGGCACCATTTTCCAAAGGTTGACATGAAAAAATTTGATGGGTTTGATCCCTCAAGGTGGGTTACCCAAATGGTAGAGTTTTCTCTCTCCATGACATTATTGATAACCTACAAAATCTAAAAGTGAGGATCTTATATTTGGATGTTGAATGTTGGCAGTGGTATAAGAAGGCTTATAAAGGTGACATTGTTTGGACCTATTTTGTGTAAGTACTTTATGCTCGCTTTGAATGTGACACTCACCATTTGGTATGCCTGATAAAATTATGTCAAATCGACACAATTATGGACTATATTACTTCCTTTGAGCAATTGGCAATATGCACAGAGGCCCAATACGATTCTTTTTTTAAAGAATGTTTCATTAGTGGTTTCAAGGAAGAAATTCAAGCATGTGACATTATGCAACACCCACACACATGGTTGGAAGCTTGTGACAGAGCTAAAGAAGATGAGATAGTGATCAATGCATAAAACAAGAGACCTTTATTCACCACTTTCCCTAGCCCCCTTGTGGCAACTACCCCAAACTCATCTAACTCACAACGTCTATATCCATAATTTATCTCCTGAAAAGATGGCAGAACATCAATGCCTCTGTCTTGCTATAATTGTGATGACCAATATTTCAAAGGGCATAAATGTAAATAACATAACTGATTTCAAGTGGATGTATCTCCACATGACTACTCAAAGGACATTATTTTTGAAGATACTCCTGAATCAACTTTGAAAGACACCACCTCCCCATGGAAGATGAATCCCCCTTCCAAACTTCTTGTGAGGAACCTCAAAATTATCTCCATTCCTTATCAAGTTTCTTGGTGCCCCAAACCTTGAAATTGATTGGATACATCAAACACTACAAAATGATTGTATTGATTGACAATGGTAACACCCACAATTTTATCCATAAGAGACTGACACAAGAAACCCATTGTTATGTACATCCCATATATAATTTTTGAGTCATGATCACCAATGGTCGTACAATGAAATGTGGAAGCCGATGTGAAAATGTGTAACCACAAATTGGTGAGTATCATCCAAAAACTCACATGTTTTCTATTGAAATGGGTGGTTGTGATATAGTTTTCGGGTTAGAATGGTTAAGCACTTTGGGATTCGTCACCATGGATTTCAAAGAATTATACATGAGCTTCATGCAATAAGGGAAAAACACATACCATAAAGGGGACTACATTTCATTTCCCACGAAATTATCACATCACATTGTATGGATATGTTGTTGAAGAAAGGCCACTCGGGTGTCATTGCATAGTTAAATGCCATACAAGTAGTCAACATCATACAACAAGATATTCACCTTGATTTGTAGTTGGTTCTCTCTAAGAATTGAGAGGTATTTTAAACGCTAAAAGGTTTACCACCTTCACATGGGGAGCATAACCATGGTATTCCCCTCATTCCATGTAGTCAACCACCCAATGTGCATCATTATTGACACCCTTTTGCATGGAAAAATGGACTGAAAAGATCATTAAGGAATTGTTGGAGGTAGGAATCATATGTCCTAGTACTAGCCCTTACTCATCACTAGTGGTCATGGTATTAAATAAGGAAGGTACTTGGCACATGTGTCTTGGTTTTTGGGCTATCAATAAGTTGACCATCAAGGACAAATTTCCTATCCCAATTATTTATGACCTCTTGGATGAACTTCATGGAGCCAATTTTTTCACGATACTTGACCTTCGTTCCATTTATCACCAGATTAAGATTAAAGAGTCAGACATCCCCAAGACCATTTTTCATACACATGAAGGTCATTATGAGTTTTTAGTGATGCCTTTTGGACTTTTCAATGCTCCATCAACCTTCCAGAGCCTTGTGAACAAGATATTTCAACCATTCCTATGCAAACTTGTGTTGGTATTCTTTGATGATATTATGATCTACAAGAAAAAATCAGAATACCACATAGAGCATGTTGATAGAGCTTTGCAATTCCTACAGGACTACCAACTATTTGTAAAATTCTCCAAATGTGCTTTAGGGGATTCAGAGGTTGAATACTTAGGTCACGTTGTAATTCAAGAGGGAATACGAGTTGATCCCAAGAAAGTCACAATTATGCAAGATTGGCCCCATCCCAAAACCCTAAAGAGCTTATGTGGATTCTTAGGACTTACAAGCTACTACAAGAAGTTTGTGAAAAATTATGGAAAAATTGTAGCTCCCTTAACCTCGCTACTCAAAAGAATGCCCTTGTTTGGAATAATGCTATTGAATAGGCCTTCTCAGCTTTAAAGTATGCCATGTGCATGACTCCAATATTGGTAGTACTATATTTTACTAGGACTTTTGTCTTGTAATGTGATGCCTTGGGTAGAGGTATCAGAGCGATATTGATGCAAGAAGGGCACCTTTTGGCATTCACGAGTAAGTAGTTATGTGACCACAATTTTGGTAAATCCACATACAAGAAAGAGATTATCGCCATCATGCATGCAATAGAGACCCGGTGTCCATACCTCATAGGGAAATTTTTCCAGATCAAGACTGGCCATCATAGTTTGAAGTACCTTCTCGAACAAAGGTTATCCGCACCAAAGAAACATAAGTGGGTCACCAAGCTACTAGGTTATAATTATGAGATTATCTATAAGAAGGGTAAAGACAATGTGGTAGTTGATCCCTTATCTGGACAATTTGAGGAGGATGGATCCCTCTTTGCCTTATCTTTACCCATTCCAGGTTGGCTTGAGGAGGACCATCAAGAATGGTTGGAAAATGACACTATCATTCAACTCATCCATGGGATCTAGGAATATCCCAACCCTCCTAAAGGGTATACATGGAATCTAGATACATTGTGATAGAAATGATGTGTTGTTCTAGTAAATATTTTTTCCTTAAAGTAAATAATCTTAGAGGAATTTCATTCATCAGCTATAATAGATCACTCTGGATTTCATAAAGCATGTGAATGAACTAAGTGCTCATCCTTTTGGGAGGGCATGAAAACTCACATCCATGATTTTGTGGGAACCAGTGACACTTTCCAAAGACACAAGGGGGAGATAATAAATATACTAGGGGCATTGCAATTGCTATTGATCCCAACACACATATGGCTTGACATCGCTTTGGATTTTAGAGTGGGACTTCAAAGGGAATGCAAAAAATATGTGATCATGGTGGTAGTCAATTGTCTCTCCAAATATGCTCATTTGTCCCCCTACCACATCCATTTACCACCTCCTTAGTGGTCCAAGTCTTCCTTGATCAATTTTTTTAAGTTACATGGCATGCCCACTTCCATTTTCTCAAATTGGGACACTACCTTCACTAGCAAATTTTGGCAGTAGTTGTTTAAAATACAGGGTACCCAGCTAAAAATGAGCACTGCATATCACCCCCAAATAGATGGTCAAACTGAAGTGGTCAACAAGTTCTTAGAAACCCATTTGAGATGTTTTTTCCTCTGAAAAACCACACCAAATGGGCATAATGGTTTCCCCTCGTATAATGGTGCAATACCTCTTTTCATGGAGCTACCAAAATGACCCCATAAGTAATAGTTTATGGCTAAAAAGCATTATCAGTCACTTCATATTTACTAGGCACTTCTGAGGTTCAATCAATGGATAACACACTCGACATTAGAGAAACCATTCTCTGCATACTAAAGGACAATTTGGCTATGGCTCAAAATATAATGAAACAACAAGTGGACCAACATCACTTCGAATGCTCTTTTTTTTTGTATGGGTTCATGAGTTTCTTTGCCTTCAACACTATAAACAAACATCAATGAAAGACAAAACACCTCATAAATTATCACCCAAGTTCTATGAACCATATGAGATATCCAATGCATTGGACAAGTGGCCCACAAAGTAGTTATTCCTATTTCTTGTGTCTTGTCTAAGAAAGGTCATGGGATCAAAGTTTAAGGTGAAAACCAACTTACCAAAACTTAATGAAGAAGGTTCCATTTGGCTTCAGTTAGAAGCAGTATTAGATACTGAAGAATGTCAATTGCACCAATTGAAGATAAATTAATTGTTGATCCAATGGAAAGACATGCCACCCAAAGATGCCACATGGGAACTAACCATGATCATACAGTAATTTCCTCATCTTCAACCTTAAGGACAACATTGCTTTTGAAGGGGGAGGGCATGTTAGGGTCCTACAATAACCTCCCTATTTTAGGCTACCTAGGGGTTAGTTAATTGTTGTATGCGACCATCCTCTTTGAATAAGGTGTGCTGGATAATCATTTAATGTAAAAGGGTCCATTTTATAAGGCCCACTAGGTAGTTGGCATGCATACGTGATGGGACCACAAGTACTTAGGGTTTTTTCTATTGAAAATGAGACTATAGGATGTTTGTCTTATGTTGTGCATTTGGAGCTCTGCTCAGTGAAAGGTCACCCCACCTTAAGAGGCAATTGAACATTGTTTTCCTTATTTTCATTATCATAATAAAAGGGTATCTTTTACATACTTCAACTTATTGTCTCTTGTTTTTGGTTATTTTGCAATTGTATTCTTTGTATACTTGGTTGTGTTCCAAGTTTAAGGATTAAGGAAAACTACATCAATGTTGTAATCTTAGGGATTACACAAAATAGGTTACCAGTAATTCAATCACACAACCATAATATACAAGAATTCATACATATAAGGTGGAAGAGGAGAAAAGTGGTAGTGAAACCAACAAAAAATAGTCTTTATTATATGATCAATAATGACCTTTTACGTAATGGGTTCATGCTTATTTATACTTCTTCATTACTAGAAGGTAGTTGCAATTACCATAACTACCTTGGTTGGTTGTTATACCTAGATATCTTCTACATTTAGTCAACTCATAAGCTTAATCGATTAGTATATTAGGCCCTCTAACATCTTCCCCACCCTCAAAGTCTTCTTCATCCCAATGAAGGGGGAGATTGGAAAATTGTTATAGCAAGATTTGCCTCACCCCATGCAAACTTGCACAAAAGGCCTTTTTACATTTCCCTATGCAGACTTGAAGTCCCTTTTTGTAAATCCCAAAGCTAAAAACATTATTTTTACGCATATACGTGCCCTACCTATAATACAACATGCGTATACGTAGGTTGCACCACTACAACCTGTGTACATCGAGATTTGTGCCCAAAATTAAAAAATGGTGTCGGGTTTCCATGTCACGTCACGAGATCCATGATACTTGACCTTCCATATACTGGAAACGTTTCGAATCGACCCTTCAATTCCACTTGAAGGTTATAAATGGGTCAAATCTGAGCTATGGAAAAGAGGAGAAAAATTCAACTTTGAGAGAAAAGTTACTCTGGAGAAATTATTCACTTCATATTGAGTCTCAATCCCTTTGTCCTTTAAGTCTGAACACATTGTTCAACCCCCAAGCTCTTCTCTACTTGATTGAGAACCTCATTGTCTCTCTTATATGAGCTTGCCTTTGGTGGAGGATTGAAGTGATGGAGGCCCAACTATAAGGAACTTAGTTTCTCGATTCCGAACTGCGCCGACACATAAGTTTGTAATTCATTCACTTCTATTGATTACATTTTAATAGAAATACTATTTTCTCGTCCAATTAATATCTTGCAAATATTTGAATTGTTATTCCATGGGCGTATTTGTTATGAATGTTGATGGATTATGCTATTTAATGTGCTAACATGATATATTATCACCATATGCTTGCGTTTCTTGGTTGTTGAGGACTAGTTGCAGGTATATTACTTTGAGTCAAATGCTCAACGATGGACTTCATTGAACATCTAGACGAGGTACGCCTTTTATCTTGTCTTGTTATCATATTTGTTTATATAGCATACTTGATATTAGAGTTGATTTCTGCATTCATTTTCGTCTATTGTGGTTTACCCCTAGCCATAGAGAGATTTTCCTCGTAACGGAATTGGCGACCATATTGGGGAAATAATCTTCTTTTTCGGGGTTTGGAGTGTTTTTATCCTTAGATTGCTCTCGTTTATATTGAGTTTCTTGTCATATGATTGCTTGACAACCTCTTTTCACTCCGAGTCTAATTTTTGGCCTTCTCCTTATCCTGGCTGTGTTTAAACACATATACATGGTTTTTTTCCTGACAGTCGCATACATACGAATGTTGTCCTTCTGCAAGAGGTGTATATATGCACTTTTCTCCTGAACAATCATGTACATCACCTTTTTTTGCTTGGTTGTTGGGTTTGATGGTTGCTGGGTGGGTTTTGATGATTGTTGAGTCTTCTTGGGTCTCTATTATGATTGTTAAGTGTCTGTGGAATGAAAGGAAACCTTTCTTTGGTTGAATTTTTGGGCGGTGCCTTTCTCATCATCCTTTTCATTTGATTATCCTTGCCTCTTGGGTTGGGTGTTTTGCTTCTTGATATCCTACTTGGTTTGTCTCTTTTTACACATAGTAGAGTTTTTATATCAAACTGTTGTTCAGTCCTTGCATTTTCATTCTCTTATATTGAAAATACAAAAACATTAGGCATTTTACATTTTTGGCATTTAATTTTTTGAGTCTTTATCATATGTAAAGAAAGATTGCATTGTATTTTAGAATTGCATAACTGAATTGAGAATTGCATTTTGAAAAGCATATCATTTATTGGGAATTGAAGTTAGGACTTTGCATTGTATTCATATTCATTTATTTTACTTGTTGAGTCATAACATCACTAGTTTCACGATCGCACCTTTTTGAGTAAGCAAGGCCACTAAAAGTAACGCTATAATTTAAAATTGATTAGTAAAGATTTTATTTTTCTAGGGTGCACAAACTAGCTTAGGATTTAGAGACTTGCAATAAGATTTTGTGAGTAAACTTCTCCAAGGCTATTAAATCAACATATGTGTCTGACTAAGGGAGTGGGGAAATCCATTGTATAATTGGTAATATCAGGAGGCTCCGCTTACACCGAAGTTAAGCACAAGGTTGCGTGAGGTTGGTTGAAGGGATATCCCCTCGATACCTTCTTAGCATTAGATATATTTCCAGGGATATATTCTTATATGGGGATCTTGCTAGTACCCTTACCTCTGTGAGAGGCAGTTCTTTCAAGGTTTCGGGCTTTGTTACCCT
>SNQJ01S0188712.1:0-18312 GCA_010110895.2 Picea sitchensis
AAAAATAATTTGAGATGTTAATGCTTGGTGAATTGATATTCTTCCTCGGATTACAAGTTTCACAATAATAAAAAAAAGAATATTCATATCTCAAACCAAGTATATTAAATAAATTTTGAAGAAATTTCAAATGGAATATTGTAAACCTATGAGCACTCTTATGATTACAGGATACAAACTTAGCAAAGACAACGAATCACTAGAAGTAGACCAAACCATGTATATATCAATGATTGGTAGCCTATTATATGCAACAACAACACGACCATACATCATGCAATCTATAGGATTAGTGGCCAGATTTCAATATGCACCTAAAGAGATACATATGAAGGAAGTTAAAAGGATTTTTAGATATATCAAAGGCACCATGGATTTTGGATTATGGTATCCAAAAAAAAAAGACTTCACATTAACTGCATATACTAATGCAGATTGGGAAGGTAGTATTGGTGACAGAAAGAGCACTAGTGGATGTGCATTTTTCCTAGGAAAATGTTTGTGCCATGGCTAAGTAAAAAACAAACCTCCATATCACTATCTACAACAAAAGTTGAATATATTGTTGCTACTTCATGTTGTACTCAAGTAATTTGGATGAAACAAACTCTAGAAGACTTACAAGTAAAATATGATCATCCAATTCTTCTTAACTGTGGCAATACTAGTGCCATAAACCTTTCTAAGAATCCTGTCATGCACTCAAAAACCAAGCATATCCCAATTAAATTTCATTTTTTAAGGGAACAAGTTTCTCAAAAATTTGTTAAAGTGGAATATGTGGATACTAAAGAACATATTGCAGATATATTCACAAAACCTTTACCTAGGAGTAATTTTGCATACCTTAGACAAAAATTGGGGGTAATCTCCATATCTAATTGAATTGCACAAGCTTCATCAAAGAAGGAGTGTTGGAGTTACTTCACACACACCTAGGATTTCTTTTTCCTAAGGTTTTTATTTGTTTATTAGTCATAATTAGTCATTATCCAGTCTCTTGTATTTTAGGAGAGAATATTCTACCTAGAGAATATTCTCTTTCAATTCACACTTCAGTTTGACTAGTTGAGTTGAGTTTAGATGTTGCATTGGGATCATCACCATGCAACATTGGGATCATCACCATGCTAATTCGAACTTTCCTTGGTATCATCACCAAAGTGGCACATTAGCCTTGATTCCTTGAGTTAACTCCTCACTACTTTCTATTCAGTCAATTAACTGAAGACTAGTTGACTAGTTAACTCAACTAGGTGGCAGTTTACTCCCGTAACTGCTTGAGAGACTAGAATAGGTGGAAGTTCACTCCCGTAAATGCTGGTGTGTGTCCAGATCACTCTAGACCGCCACTATGGCGACTTGGTTCACCTCAAGTCGAACTCATTGAGTTATACAGAGTATATCATGTGTAAATTATTCATTATTCACTACGGTTAATGAGAATTCTTTCTATTCTTTCTCTCCTTCTTCTTCTTTTTCCAATTATCTCTGCAAATGTGTGTATCATTGTTTAGCTAGATATATTCTATGTAGGTCAACACATTTACATGGTATCAAAGCCAACAGACTACTAAGCAAAATCTACACCAAAATGTTTTGCAGGTACAAAAGATTGAAGACAACGGAAAGATGGAATTCCAAAAAGAATTCATTCTTACACCTTACAACTATTTTTCATGGAAGGAGAAAATAAACATACATCTCCAATACAAAGGGTTGTATAGGTTAACCATGAATACAGATACAGAGCCGACAGCAGCCATAGAAAAATCCAAGTACTTAAATCGCATGGATGAGGCACTCAGAACAATTTGCAGTCTTATTTCTCGCTATCTCCTTTTTCATATATCTTCCTGTAAGACTCCCAATGAAGCTTGGACCATATTGGAAGGGATTTTTGGAAAATAGGATGAGATGAGGGGACACATGTTGGAGGTGGATCTACTCACATTGGATCCAAAAAGCTTCGAGAATATCCAAGATTTCTTTACAAAATTCAAGGATTTACTGTCGCAACTCAAAGCTTGTGGGGTTGATAAATCGAAGGAGGAGAAACAAATGGTTCTCACCATTCTCTCCAAGCTTGGTCCTGAATTATCTGTATTCGTATCCACATTCCATACGGTCAGATTCACCTCTGGAGCCACCTAGAAGATGCCTTCTCTCGAGGACTTTATTGAATCCTTGACACAAGAGAAAAGAAAGCTCATCAACATGGGCACAATCAAAGGCCCAAGGGCGCATGCACTCACTATGCATGATGACAGCCACAAATATGAGAAATATAAAGATAAATATAAGCGGAAATCTCATGCACATACAAAGAAGGAAGGGTACACAAAACCCTTCACCGATGCCTTCGGATCCAAAGGAGAAAAGGGAAGAAAATGAGAGAAATGCACATACTGTCACAAAGGATTCCATTCGGAATCTGCATGCATGCAAAAAAAAATAGATCTGATGTCTCAGATACTTCAACAAAACAACCTTGGAGATCACATCCCCGAGGGTGAAAAGAAGAAGAAGCCAGAAGATCCGAATTCCAAGAAAGGCAATTCTAGCCATGCCTTGATTGCAATCAACTCCTGTCCCAATGCTTGGATCGTGGATTCAGGAGAATCACATCACATGGCTGCCTCAGAAGCATTCTATTCTTCTTTGGATGCATGCAAAGGTCCTCCTATTCTGATGGGGGACAAATCTTTCGTCGAAGTCACCGACAAAGGAAGGATTGGACTCACCAACGGAAGCTTCGAGAACGTGCTACATGTTCCCAAGCTTTTTGTCAATCTTCTCTCCGTGTATCAGATGACGAATTTCGGCACCGGAAAGAAAGTCGTATTCACACCAAATTTCGTGGACATATACGACATGCAAACCAACTCCAGGGTTGCTACCGGTGAGGTAAATCATTAGTCTAGATTGTATACATTTTCTGAATTCATTGAACTTGATTCTGCTTTACTGCTTACTCATGCTGATGGAAGTAGTAGGATATGACACGAAAGGTTTGGACATTTGAATTTAAGATACATGCAACAGCTTAGCAAGCACAAATTAGTTGATGGTCTACCATACATCCTCTTCTCCAAGGGAGTATGTGAGGGATGTGTTCTTGGAAAACACCCTCAAGAGAAATTCGTCAAAGGAAAGTCTTAGCGAGCTTCCACACCTTTAGATATGATCCACAGTGACCTCATGGGTCCTTTTCCGCATCCATCGATCAGAAAAGCGAGGTTTGTTCTCATTTTTGTTGATGATTTCTCACGTTTTACATGGATCTACTTTCTCAGGCAAAAATCTGAGGTCTTTCAACACCTCAAAGATTTCAAAGATTTGGTTGAGACATAGTCCGGAAAGAAGATCAAAGTCCTCCGAACTGATAATGGGGGAGAGTATGTGAATCATGATATCCACAATCTTTTCCATGAGGCAAGGATTCAGTTGCAACATATAGTTCCCTACACTCTGCAACAAAACGGAGTTGCTGAGCGGAAAAACAGATCTCATAGATATCTAAAGGATATGGAATCTTGCATGCAACATGCAAGATGCTCACTACCACGAGACTATGGGCGGAAGCAGCAGCTGATTCAACATACATCCAAAGCAGTCTCCCCTCATAGATCATCCCAGGATAAAAGACCCTAGAGGCTTGGGCTGACTCAAGCTGATGGCCACTTTAGCATTTTTGGTTCTCTTGCATGGGCCTGGATTCCCTCTCGAAAGAGGAAGGCACTTGATCCTGAAAGCACTTTCGGTGTATTTTTGTTGGATACCCTAGCGGTGTGAAGGGATATCGACTTATTGATCATTTCTCGGACCGGCTCATCATTAAGCATAGTTTCCAATTCAAGGAAATTGTCTCACATGCACCTCAACAAATGCATGCAGACAGCTTCATTCTTCCACTGTTGAGATGATGAGCATACACATGTTGACTCTTCTTAGATGTGGGCTGATTCGGAGGACTCATATGATTCAGATTGATTGATTCAGAGTTGATACTGATGAGATCACGAGTCAAAGCATCCGGATGCGATGTGAGAGCGAATGAGATGCCTAAGTGGGCATAGACTACTCTTTGAGATGCACGGGATCTCGTTGGTGATCCAACAAATACTAGGAGACTTGATCTGATTTCAAGGATGATCCTATTGAACTCATTTCCACTGAACCATTGTCTTCCAAGCATCTTTTCTTGGTTTCGTCTTCAAATCCACAGTATTATGACGAGGCTGCTGGAAATCCCTCTTGGGAATCCATCATGCAAAGAGGGAGTATAACTCCCTCCTCGATAACCAGAATTGGGATCTGGTTCCTTTTCCTTCTGGGAGGAAACTTGTTGAATGTAGATGGGTCTATGGGACCAAGAGCACAACAGATGGAAAGATCCTTGGATACAAAGCTAGGCTTGTCACCAAGGCACTACATTGGGTTCATGGTGTGACTATGATGAGACCTTTGCTCGATGGCGAAGATGGACTCCATCTGATTGGAACTTTCCATTGTGACAAACAAGGGATGGGAAGTCCATCCGATGGGACATGAAGAAATACATTCTTCATGGTGATCTCTGAGGAGATCTACATGGAGCAACCCAAGGATTTATATAGGACTCATCTTTGCTCTATCGACTAAAGAAGTACCTTTATGGCCTGAAGCGAGGCTCCGAGGTTATGGTATGCCAAGATGGACTCTACCTATTGTCATAACTATGTACATTGTAAATCAGACACAAATGTATACATTCTTTCAGGATTGGTGATTCACTTCTACTTTTAGTTCTATATATCGATGATTTGCTGATCATAGGTTGCTTTCGACTTGATTGTTGGAGTCAAGAGGATTCTTCATGAAAGGTTTTCGATGGCCGGACATGGGCTTGCTAAACTTCTTCCTTGGACTTGAGATCACTCGGGATGCATCGGGCATCAAACTTTCTCAAGCCAGAGGTAATGCCGCAGATCTCCTTGAGATATTTCGCATGACAAACTTTAAGTCTTCTCCGACTCCTTTCCTATAAGAGTCAAACTTGAGGATGGTGAGGACTCCAGCACGGTTGACAACACACTATATAGGCGGCTAATTGGGGAGCTTGTTGTATCACACACTCTAGAACAAACCTCTCATATACAGTTGGTGCGGTTTCCAGGTTCATCACGGGGAGCAGCATGAGATACATTGGAAAGGCTGCAAGTCTATTCTTTGAAATCGTCTGAGGGCACCATTACCTTTGGGATTTATTATGCAATGGACTCTACATTATATCTCGGTGGGTTTTCTTGATTCCCGGTGGCGATGATAACATTGATACATAAAGTCCGCATCTGATTACTCCTGGAGTCTTGGTTAGGGCCTATTTGTTGGTTGATCAGAAGCAAAATTTGCCATTGCCTCTATCTTAGTAGAAGCCGAGGCGAAGTACAAAGGGGTAGTTAACACAACCATTTAGTCTATGTGGCTAAAACATTTTATCAATGAGTTTGAAATTCGGTTTCATCGGTCGATCATCACCTGGTGTTACAACCAGAGCACTCTAAAGTTATGAGATCTGGTTGAGGCGTGAGGGCCGAAGCTTTATGAGATCCACATGCACTACATCAGGGACTTAGTACATAAGGGGATCATTGACTTACATTTATATCCTTCAGCAAAACAGAAAACAAACATCTTCACCAAGACCTTCGAGCAAAATTCCCATTCTTTGCGGAGGTCATCTTAATTGAAGGACCACGGTTACTAGCAGCTGTAGTTCATCTTTTACATTGTACCTTGAGGGGGTTTCCAGCAGGTTTTCCCTCTTTCTCACTTTATTTTCAGTGTATCTTTTGTACTTGGGTACCTAACATGGCCTGTTGGCCGGGGACCCAATCTTTATTTCACCATAGTGATGTCAGGGGGTTGTTGGGTTACTTCACACACACCTAGGATTTCTTTCCTAAGGTTTTTATTTTTTTTATTGGTCATTATCCGATCTCCTATATTTTAGGAAAGTGCTACAGGAGAATATTCTCTTTCAGTTGACACTCCGGTTTGACTAGTTGAGTTGAGTTTAGATGTTGCATTGGTATCATCACCATGCAGCGTGGGATCATCACCATGATAATTCGACCTTGCCTTGGTATCATCACCCAGTGGTGCATTAGCCTTGATTCCTTGGTTAACTCCTCACTACTATTAGGTCCAGGTTAGCTGAGACTAGTTGACTAGTTAACTCAACTGGGTGGTAGTTCACTCGTACTTGCTTGAGAGACTAGAATAGGTGAAGTTCACTCCCGTAGCACGCTGGTCAATATTCAGATCCTCCTAGACCACCACTATGGTGACTTAGTTCACCTCAAGTCAAACTCATTGAGTTATGCAGAGTATATCGTAATGGCGAGTATTCATTATTCACTACGGTTAATGAAATTCTTTCTATTCTTTCTCTCCTTCTTCTTTTCCAATTCTCTCTACAAGTGTGTGTATCATTGTTTAGCTATATCTATTACATTGTAGTTTAACACATTTACAAAGAAGAACACATGGGAGTATAACCTCAGGGGGAGTAAAGCCTCAGAGGGAGAAGATAAATGTCCTTTCTATCACTGTTGTCAAAGGGGGAGAATAAAATAGTAAAAATCAGTTAAAATAAAGAAAGCATTTTGCTATTTGCTATCAATGCAAAAGAGGAGAATGTTGGACATGGTGTTATGTTGTCGTTGATGTCAATAAAAGGGTTGTGGGTTTATCATCCAGACAAGTCCATTCAAAATAAAACTCTATTAAAGTACCATGCTATACCAGTTGCAAGAGAGATTTACAAGTGTTAAGCACCAATCACATAAGAGGGTGAATCGGTGTTGAGGACTATTCGCAGCTTCTCCTGAAACTTTAGTTATCAATCACCATTCACAAAATCATTACTTATTACTTCCATTCATACTTGGTTTCTTTCATTTAAATATATCTCAATGACATACATTAAAAATAAATAGCTATGCACCATCACATTAAAGAACACAAGGAACACCCGGATATGTATAAGTTTCTTGTGATACGGACTACAATCCTTGGGTTTTATCAACCTGGCGAAATAGAGCATCAAATCAAAGAGACACCAACTCGATACAATACCGACCACGCATATCGGTACCAAGGCGAGGATGTGAGGAATTCAACCCTCAAGTATAAGACCCAAATTTTAGACATAAAACAATCTATCAAACCGTACCAATAGTCTATACCAACATAAGTGCATCAACTATGTACAACACAACCTGTCATAACAAATTGTCACCTCAACTTGTCTCATCAAAGTATCATGTCAAATGTGAGTATGTAACTGCAGTAATGAATTTTGGTGTATGTGATTACTTGGGAATTGAAAACCTTCCTGCTTCAACAACAAGGGAGACTAACATTTTCATCAAATTTTACTTTAGTCTCCATGACTAATTTTAGTTGATCAACAACCCTAACTTTCAACAATCATAAATATATACCTGTAATACAAAAGGTTGAAAATGGTACACAATGTTCTTGAGTGTCTTGTCTGCAATTTCTCAAGGTTTCACTACTTGTAACCTCGGAAAAGGAGTTGTAGAAAAAATGGCAGACATTGTTGGATTCAGGCTTATTCTATAGAGCCAACTTGTATAGCATGCCACCCGTTAGATATTTGTTGTATTGATCGAAAATGAACAAAGGAAACATACTAAATATTGTAATTTAACCAATTTGTTTTCTTACTAAATTTGGATCGTTATGAAGAATTTATGACATTTTACCCAAAACACATTTTAGACTGGTTTTACAGTTAGCCACAAACCCTATGTTCCACATGGTGTAGCTCCCAAACTATAAAGACCCGCGAGATGAAATTGTTTTCATAGTTACTTGGATATTTTTCCTCAACAAAATCCATATATCTACATGAGATCATTTTATAAAACGCTTTATTAAGAAAATGGTGATATGTCTTGTAAATAACATACCTTAAATCGTAAAGTTTTCATCCTCCTTTGGATTTTTGACCTTCTTTACTTTACCTTCCTATGAAATTAGTCTTAGATATCCTTTGTTTACCTCTATCACTTGTTCGGCTATGGTCAATGGAATACAAATGGAACCCTTTCTCTTATTTATACTCTCCAAATTGCTTCCTCTAGAAGTATCCACTTCACTATCCAACAGAATAATAGCTCTCCGCTTCTTGAACTAATTTCTTTAATTATTTTCTTGTTGCAACCACTTAACCACGACTAACCACTTTAACTATTCAACTTCTTATAGGAGCTTCTATAATAATTTGACTTCTTTATTCTAGGGGTTTCTAGATAACTCATGAGGGTTCTCCAACTTCACTAGGCCATAACTCTAACCATGTGAGGAGTTATGTGACATTCACTTATCACCCGAATGGAATGACATGTAATATTATATAGAATAATCTTACTACCTACAAATGGTAAACTTCAGCCACCATTGTTCCTTAATAAAACTTGGGTTCCCTAACCACACTATTGGGCTACTCAACCACCTAACCATTTGGACTTCTGCAGCGTCTTCCCATGGGGATTTCACCATAGGGGACCACTTTGATAAATTTATCCAAGAGCTCTTCCATGAGGTATTTCACCATAAAGGTGCTGGGATTTTATCCATTAGGTTCTTCCTATCAATGACATGACATCAATGATATAACTCCCTTTAATATCAACACATCATTATGACACCACTTGACATCAACCCTTTGACAATAATTACATCAATGACAATATAACCAATAATCAATATATCAATGATACAAACACATCCTTATGAAAATACTTGAAATCAACACTTTGATAATGAAAACATGGTACAACAACAAGAGAGCATTAACTTTGATGAAGTAGATGGAGTAATGAGAAGAATGAGAAGATGGTTTTTTTCTTAGACATACAAGGTTGAAGTTGTCCCATAGAAATAAAAATATGGTTGGCAAACAATAGGTTCATTATGGAGGTGGCGAAATATGGGAATGCATTTTGATGACACCCGAGAGAAGACATGTGAGTCTGTGAACTCGAGAAGAATCACTTAAAAAATTCTAAGTATAAGTTCATTATGGAGGTGGCGGAAGTTGGGCATGCATTTGATGACACCAAGAAGACATGTGAGTTTGTGAGTCCGTGAAACCACCACATAAAATGAATTCTAAGTAAAATTCCATTTTTGAAATGAATGAGGACCGTCCACTAAATGGTTGATTAAATCCAAACCATGGATCTATATAAAGCACCTAGGAAAGCCAGGATCATCCACTCAACGCCCGATTAAAACCCAATTGTCAGATCGAGGTGCAATAAATATTGTGGGAGGTTCAAATCTAACCATTCATCGAGACGATATATCTACGGTGGATATGTAGCACACATTGCCGAAGTGAGAAGAGGCTAATGGGAAGGTTTTCATCCATGTATGTGGTTTGTAAATTACCACGGTAGTCACATGGTAGCATCCTATGAACACAAATACTTACCTCGATAGCGGGTTTCTAAAACCATTCTTTGATCACCCGTGGCAGGGGTGATTTTAAGAAACCCCTAAATTTATATGTATAATAAGTGGGGTGAATCCCATGATACATAGGAAAAATTGAAGGCTATTTTATCAATAATATAAAATGTATATATAAGTTTTGGCCGAATCTTTTAGTTAATTTTATAATCTTATAAAATATTGGTGAATCTTTCAAATATAAAATCTTGTAAGGAAATCTTGGCAGATCTTTCACTAAATTATAAAACCTTATAAAGTCTTTGTGAATCCTCCAGCGACCTCACCTAAAGCCTCAATTTCCTCACTTGATTGTTGTGCAAAGCCTCTTTCAAAATATGTCAAAAAACTACAAAAATTTCCAGTGAAAAATGAGAGTGCCCTCACTATCCCTTGAGTAGCATTTCAATTCTTCTAGTTCTTTGGGCTTCTTGTTGACCATTTGATGCTAGAAAAGGGTCAATGACCTCCCAAAAGGATCTATCATTGACTATCTTGAAGAGCTGGGTCATTTGTCATTGTTGAAAATATACCATTTTAGGTTTTCAAGTTATGTTAGTGGGGCGAGGAGTTGAATAAATGTCACAGGTATTTCAAAATTAATGCTACAATTTGATGCCAAATATGTCATAACCCATTAGTGTTATTGCTTGGCATAAAGTCTAGACACTATTCATATTTACCTTTTACAATATTCTGAGTTTGTCAAAAGAACGACAAAAACTTCAGTATTCTTTGTATTTCAAAATTTTATATAGAGAATATGTTTTGCTTCATGGAAACCTTTTCATACTAATTAATCATCTCAAGTCAAAAGAATTATGAGAGGAGAATTCTTTCTTAAAGAAAGTCCTCCTAGAATTTGGTTGGAAAAGCTTGAGCTATTACCAACTATTGTAGATTGCATATTGTTATCTGATTCGAAGCCATGATGAAGATTTATCTTCGGACCTAGTCATGGCTTTTCCTTCTTTGAAAAATAATAAAATTGTGGTGTCATCTCACAACCCTATATGGAGTCTCTCAATTTCTTCTTACCATCATATCACAAAGCAAAGTGGACATCAATGTAAAAGAGGCATAAAATATCTATAGCAAGAGCATTGGTAGCCCTATTTTCCCATATGCATGCAAAACTAAAGCACAAGAAATGGGTGATTGTACTTGCTAAGACTAAAATTGGTTAAGCAATGAAGCCACTACGGGAAAGTGATAATGTGAAAGGATTTATAAAAAAGGTAAACCTTGGAATTTGGAAAATTAATTGCATGAAGCATTAATCTCTTACATATAATGTGTTTAGAGTACATGGAAAATATATCTTTCATAATGGGATCATTTTATTTTTTGAATTCTAGTACACCAAATTCCACATCCATACTTTAGATTCGATGGTACACCATTGTAGAAAAGAGTTTTCTTAGACCAAACATCTTCAAATTAAAGATGAGAACATTGGCTTACCATAAGATTTAACATATGTATAGTGTAACCCTTGTTGATTCAACTTTGAGAAGGGAGTGCCATATTGAATGTTGGCTTATAACCAAAAATGCATCTCAATAAGTGCAAGATGGTGTAACATCCACTATGTCACCTAGTGAATTCCTCCAAACTTTTCATTTTGATCGGTCTTAGGGTGTGTGATACTAACTTGCTTCAAACCTAGTGATGATATCAACATAGAATTACTTACAACCAAACTATTCCTAAAACATCAGACATGACCAAACCCAATGCCCAAATTAAGTTAACAAATTTTACAACAAAACCAACATTGATCACGGGGAGCATCTCAATGAGCTTATTGTGGAGATAAAAAAGGCAGTGGAAAATACAAGCATCAGAATTTTGAAAATGTCTTAAAACATTAATGAAGTCATCAGGTGGAGGCACACTTGTAAAATGTATGTAGGACTTTGAGCGATCCACTCTCGTCCTTGGTAGGTAGAAGGCATTTATGATGGTTAATGCAAGTAGATAGAAATTAATCGCATTAGATTAGACAGTTTTATAGTGAAAGAGGGAAATGGGATATAGACACCCTCATTGTGTATTGTAACATAGAGGATGCCAATTGAGAGCAAGATCATAGAAGAGAAGAAGCAAAGAGGCGTGTAGATGAGTTCCATGTACATAAGTTATGGATTAATACAAAAGGCTTTGATTCAGACTCATCAATTGTTCAAATATTCTCTGTGAATGCATTTTTGAATGTTATGCTCATGAATGTTTTACTCTTTCTGTCATCTGATTGCTTTATGCTATGTATGAATGATTTCTTGTTAGATGTTTGAAATCTGAGAGGAAGAGTAAGAAAAGAGTTTCAATTGTTTCTCTTTAATGAGCGAGTGAGTAAAATTCACACTTGGGAGTAAATTGAAGTTTGTCCCTGAAGGAGTGCATTGGCGAGTGCATTAGTTCATCTATGAAAAGCTTTCGGAGAGATATGATTGTTCACCATTTCCGCAGTGCAAGTTGAACACGAGGCAGTGCAAAGGTGTCTTGTGAGCGAGTAAGTTCGGGTTTTGAAACCTAAGCCAGAGTATTGAGAGGCCTCTGCGAGGGTGTGCGGAAATCAGTTCAACACTTGAGAGAGTGTTTGAAGGTCTTCATGAAGTCGCGGCTTGAAGGTTTTGAAAGACTTCGAAGATGTGAAAAATCTCCGGAAAGGATTTGAACCGAAGGAATTAGAAGGGATGCAAGAGGCCAAGTAACTTGAAAAATTGAAAGGAGTAACAGCGATGGGTGCCTCTGAGGAGGAGGTCAAGTTCCGAGGAGAGAGATACTTTGTTTAGTTTGTGCGGAAGTTCTCAAGAGAAGAACAGTGATTGAGAATTCTGTGGAGAAGTCGCAAAGTCCAATAAGCCATCGAGATCTCATGGAGAACAAGGAGGTGTTATAGCAAGTATTTATTCCCAAAGGTTTAATCGGAGAGGTGAGCCGTGGAATTCTGCAGCGAGGCCATTGGATTTACCATTAGTTTCTATTCCGGGGTTTAGTGAGTTGAAGTCGAAATCTTTTATCGGGGCTTCGTGTAATCAGTCAAAAGTCACGAAGGAGCCTAAAGGGCGTGTGGAGCCCATACAATTAAACCCAGGCGAGGCAATTGGCGTACTATCGACAAGGAAGTCAATTTACGTTGACCATTTCGGGGTTTCAAAGGGGTGAAGTCAGAAACCTTTATACATCGAGATCGCAAAGCGAAGTCTAAAATCTTGATGGAATGAAGAGGTGTTGAAAAGTCAACCTTGCAAACACATCGGAGTTTTGGTAATTCATGTTTTAGGATTTTGGAAGTCGAGGGGAAGAGTTGCATGACATCACAACTCCCGAAATCACGATAAGGAGGATGGCAAATTAGAGAGAGAAAAGGCCAAGTGTCGTAAATTTGAGTTTAGAAGTCGAGAGATAGAACCTTGCCCCAGTTATAGGATTCATGAAATGCGTGAAGTCGATCTCTTATGATTTTATATTGAGTAAGATGCGAATTTCGAAAGGGATATAGAAGAGCCAATTGTTGAGAAGCTCTTCGGGCCAGTGGAAACGATCACATGACGTGGAATTTTGACACCGGGTTGGGAAGCCACATCGCCGATTTGGTATCGAACGCGAGAAAAGTTTCTTTGCTTTTGCAGCCAGAGGAAAGAGAAGTTTCACCATACATCCTTCCATTTCCATTCCGGTCCATTCCATCCGTCCATTTCCATTCCTCCTTGTCCATCCATTCCTGTCCATCCATCCACTCCGGCCATCCACTCCGTCCTTCCATCCTCCTTCCTTCCATTCCTCCATCCGTCCGGCCTCCATCCTCCTTTCCTTCATCCATTCCATCCATCCATCCTTCCATCCTCCGTCCATCCATCCATCATCCATTCCTTCCATCTTTTGTCCATCCGACCATTCCTTCCATCATCCATCCATCCTTCCTTCCTTCCATTCCATCCATTCCATTCCATTCCATCCATCCATCCATTCCATCCATCCTTCCTTCCTGTCCATTCCATCCATCCATCCATCCTCCCTCCATTCATCCTTCCGTCCTCCATTCCATCCATTCCATCCATTCCATCCATCCATCCATTCCGTCCATCCATTCCGTCCTGTCCATTCCTTTCCTCCGGTCCATTCCATTCGTCCATCCGTGTCCATTTCCTTTCCATTCCATCCATCCATTTCCTCCATTCCATTTCCATTCCATTTCCATCCTCCGTCCGTTTCATTCCATCCTCCTTTCCTTCCGTCCATCCATCCATCCGTCCATCCGGGTCCATTCCTCCAATGGGACCATGTAAAGGTCTTGAAGAAATTTGGGACAAATGCTTACGAGATTAAATTAACCGATGGGATTGGAATATCTCCAACATTCAATATCTCAGACTTATACCCATACAAATATGAGGAAGCAAGACTGGGAAATGAACTGACCCGAGAGGTCAGTGGAAGAATTAGATGCCAGTTGCAGAAAAGCAGCGGATGGAGCACATACTGGACAAAAAGGTCAACAAGAGGACTAGGAAAAAGAAATACTTTGAATATTTGGTCAAGTGGAAGAACCATCAGTTGAAGATGCGAGTTGGGAAAACGAATCGAGAAGCATGGATAGACCGTCCATGAGCTCATGGATAGGAGCCCATGAAATTTTTCAAACGAAGGAGTATGATGCAGGAGTGATCTAGAAATGGGTATTGGTGGCAACCCACCTTTTCAAATGGCTCAAAGTAAACTTGGGCATTTTTGGCAATTACTATTTTTTAGTAGGTTTTAACTTCGGGGGCCATTTTGAGGGCCTAGGCCAGGTTTTTCAAGATGGGGTTCTCAATGATAGCTAAAGGCATGATTGATCCCCAAAATGAATCTCCTCGGCGATACCTTTCCAGCGATCTATCACATGCCTAAAGCGAAGATCATTATTAAAAGTTCACGACCCAGTTGATGCCAACTGCAAACGGGGCCCACATGACTTTTGGCTTCATCTCCTAGGGTTGGGTTTTGGATGTCTAGGACTTTGGCATTCACGATTATTGTAAAGGCCTCAGGAGGCCTCAGTAACCATCTTCTGCGGAGAATCACAGTGAATCACATCTCTTTGAGATATGCTTCCACTATCCTAGCAAGTCTTTCACTCTGTATTTTTACGGTCTGTACATTTCTTTCATTAATAGAAATGGGGTATTACTGTATATCTGTTGTTTATGGTTGCATCTCCGGTACATTTATGTTATATTATTGAATATCGCAATATCTCTCTGCATTTATTTATTATATCTCCGCTCTCATTTAGTGCGAAAAATAATCTTGATCAATGGAGCATCTCAAAGCCCGAGCCAGCGGAGAGATAAAGCAACCCATTTGGAAAAGCGCTTAGTGCAAATTTTGAAAATGTCTTAAAACATTAATGAAGTCATCAAGTGGAGACACACTTTTAAAATGTAGCGGACCTTGGCGATCGATCTAGATCCTTAGTAGGTAGAACATGATAGTTAATGCAGTAGATAGAATTAATCGCGTGGATTAGGCAATTCTAGAAGAAAGAGGGAAAGCCGGGATATAGACACCCTCATTGTGTATTGTAGTAACATAGAGGATGCCAATTGAGAGCAAGATCATAGAAGAGCGAGAGGAAATTTTGTGTAGCAGACTCCATGTATAGAGGTTTTGGATTAATACAAAAAGGCTTTAATTTAGACTCGTGGTGTTCAAATATTCTTTGTGTATGCATTTTTTGAATGTTATGCTCTGAATGTTTTACTCTTTTAATCATGCAATTTCTTTTTATGCTATGTATGAATGATTTCTTGTTGAATGTTTGGTGAGGGAGAGAGTAGAAATGAGTTTCAATTGTTTCTCTACGATAAGGTGAGTAAAAATTCTTGCAAAGGAGTCTGGTGAAGTTTGTCGCGAGAGTGCATTGGCGAGTGAGTTCATCTTTGGCTTCGGGAGAGATAATGGTGTTCTCATTTCCACGAAGTCGTTGACACAAGATCCGTGCAAAGGTGTGCATAGGCCAGTAGAGTTCCAGTTTTAAACTGGCGATGATGGCTTCTTTGCTACAAGGTGTCTTGTGAGAGTTGAAGGAAGTTCAACGCGAAGTGTTTGAAGAGTGCGCCACAGGAGGCTGCGAAGAGTTTCTGAAAGATTGAACATGAAAAAACTTCGGAAAGGATTTGAACCTTCGAATTTGTCGAAGGGAGGAAAGAGGCCAAGTACCTTGAAGAAAAATTGAAAGGGCTTAGCGATGTAAAGTCTTTGCGGGAGGACAAGTTCCACGAGGAGAGATACTGTTTAGTTTGTGCGAGGAAGTTCTCCAAAGGGGAAGAGGCGGGCGGTTGGAGATTTCCGTGAGTGCAGAAATCCGTGAAAGCCGTCGGATCTACCCGGAGGAGCAAGAGGGTTATGGTGAGTATTCCCCAAATGTTTAGCTTTCGGGAGGCGAGCCGTGGAATTCAAGCCAGCGAGGAGCCGTTGGATTTACACATGAATTTCCATATCAAGGTTTCGTGAGTTGAGTCAAGGAAAATCTTTGCGATAGGATTTCATGAAATCATGAAGTGTGAGATCCCGAAGGGCCTAAAGAGGCGTGTGGGCCATAGAGGAGACAACGAGTGGACAGGTGGCGATCTCTCGACAAGGAAGTCAATTCGTTGACCATTTCGGGGTTCTGTGGGGTGAAGTCCCGAAACCTTTACATCGAGTTAGCGAAACCTTGAAGTCGAAACGATGGAATGAAGAAGGCGGTGAAAATTCAAATCTTGCGAGCGCATCAGAGTTTCAAGAAATTGTGTTTCGGGAGTCGAGGGGACGATTTTCTTAACATCGCAACTCCCGAAATGCGATAAGGAAGGGAAAGGCAATTAGAGAGAGAAAATTCCAAGTGTCATAAATTCGGGTTTTAGAGTGCGAGAGATAAGACACTTGATTACGGATTCGCCCGAAAATGGAAGTGAAGTCCGATCTCACGAAGTATAAGGGGGAATTTCTCTAAGTTAATTGTGGGTGCGGATACCCGAAAGGGAAATATAAGAGCCAATTGTTGAGAGCTCCTCGGGACGGTGGAAGAAGCGATCAAATGAGCGTGGACTACGACACAGGTTGGGGAGGCTGCGTCATCAAACATTATGAGGAAACGTTCAACCATTTTGTTTAAAATATCTCAATAACTTTAACACAACCATTTCGCGAGAATCCAAAAAGGAACATAAATGTTTTTCCATAAAGAAACCACAACCGCGGCGGAAACCTTGTACCAGTTTCTTAACTGTTAAGAATAATGTTTAATGAGCTACATAGGTAGGTTCAATTAGCCACTAGAAGAATGTTTACAATGAGCTACATAGGTAAGGTTCAATCAACCACTACAACCTTAACATAGATGCAAAAGACCCAAGAACACCCTCCTTGCTTCAATACAAGTAAACCCACAAACCCTTACTGAAACTCACAATTCTACCTGGTGTAGTACCCTATTCTTCAACACTTATAAAACAACTATCCAAGTCATCATACCAAACTCACACTTTCCTTCCTTAAAAAAAAAAACTATGCCTTGGATTTTACTAAGTTTCTCCTTATGTCTTAATCTTCTCCAAGTTGTTATGTTTGTCTAGTATTGAATGCTTTCCACCCAACTTGCAATTTCCTTATATAGTATTGATGTCTTAACTCTTTCCCCCAATATGGGATGACTTGCCTCACCCTCCAATTTTAAGTGGACCCGTAATCCTACACTCATCCATCATCAATTAAGTAATTGCATCCACCTCCTCAAAATATGCCATGGTCTTGCAAGGGATGCCCCAAAACCATGAAAGTGTGCCATATTTCATGGGCACTCGACCTCTTTAAGACACATCCTCAATGGATTGTCCATGAAGCATGAAACTCTAAGTGCCCAATGCACTTCAAGTGACACTCAACAACCATAAAACATGTAGTCTCCAACTTCCTTAAACCATTCACTCCCCAAAGCATGCCTCAAACTATTGTTGGGTTGACTAAGTTCCAATTCATCTAAGAAAAGCCATGTTGTGAACAAAAACCTTCTTATCCAATAGAAATATTTATCTTATTTTCACTTTTTCTATATTGTTAAGATGATGCCATGCCTTGGCACATCTACATCCCATGAATTCCATTGCAACAAAACTACTTCACTTTATTTTCTTGTTGTTACAGTATTGAATGTAGCATTTTGCAAATGACTTTGTTGTGGTAACCATATTGCTCGTTGGTGGGTCACCCCATTCTTTTCCCATCCACGTCTATGAGTTGTGGTGCTAGTGGAAGGTTGTCGTTCCACCACCAAGACAATATCCATAAGGTGCTCTTCACCATAAATCTCTATGCCTACCATGCTTCACCATGGCACTCACCACAAAGGAAATTTTCCCCTGAAGAGCTCTACATTAATGCATTTCACTAAGATGGCCTTCACTACTACAATAAGTATGCATGGCATAAAATCTTGATCATCTAACACTGTCACCATGACAACTTCACCCTAACTCAACTATGTTTGTTTGTTGGTTTCTTAGGATGTATTCCTCTTAGATAAGGCACTCCCTAGACCTTAGTTTCCACCAAAAATAATGAAGGGTACCGTCATAAAACTTGTAGATGCAGTTATAGTAATCATAAACACGGGGACAATGATCATAAATATAGATCCTCCCTAATCAAAGTAAACTCATAATTACAAGGATGCAATAATGAAATGCCAATCATTCCTTATAAATTTAGTCACACCCTTGCTCATAAGTTAATTTTTCTTTTGTAAGTCATACT
>SNQJ01S0188713.1:0-18311 GCA_010110895.2 Picea sitchensis
GATTACCTGAAACTATATAACTAATCCTAGATGATTTGACCCATATACAATAGGTAGACTATGAACAACTCCCATTTAAATATAAATCTTTTCATGAGTATGAGAATTTTTCCAAGTCCTTCTCCAAATCTCAAGCATCATCAGAACAATAGGGAGATGAGGAGCAATTGAAAATTCAAAAAATAAAGTGGGGTTCGGGTTGAACAGGCCAGGTTCCCCCTGGTCCCCCTACTGCACAACTAGCGTTGGGTCCTTCCTCTGTCCCCCCCTCTTCCCAGGGAGGGGCGAAAGATCCAAAGATAAGTAACAATATGTATGAAACTCTTTCAAATCCAAAAGAAATTCCAGATGAAACCCAAGAAAACCTAATAGAATATTTGTAAATTTCAACTAGAGATCAAGGGAAACTGCAAAGTGGGAGGAAAACACTCGTGATAACAACATCACAAAAATATCCAATTATAGTTAAGGGTTCGAGTTCCATATTAGGAATCCATGTCATATTGGAGGAAGAGTCACAAAACGAGTCACATGAAGATTCAGGTAAAGAAACAAAAGCTCTTGTTACATCCAAGAAGTTAGGTAGGAAATCTGGTCGCAGGAAAAGAGAGGAAACAACAGATAAAGAGAAGGAATTGGGTCTCCAGAAAACACTGGATAGCACATTTCAAGACTCTAAAGGAAATATAGGACTGAACAATATTGCACCCTCTAAAGGGGGGCTATAAAACCCTTAGGTAAATAATGAAATTAGTCTCTTGGAATTGTAGGGGATTGGGACATAAGGAGAAGATAGAATCACCAAGACATTTAATCAAATACGAAAAGACCTCAATCCTCCTACTCCACGAAAAAAAAATGAAGGACACATCAATCCTTCAAGAAAGAAAATATTTATGTAAGAAAAGTATGGGAAAAGGGGTGGATTCCTCTATTTGTGATCCATATCAAGAGCATCTTGAGGATCTTAATCTTCTTTATATCCTTTCGATGGTAATCCATACAATTTTTTTTTCACCTAGTCCAAGCACAGAGAAGGACTTGGTCACATAGTAGCACGACTTGATCACTTTCTTATAAGAAATGCCTTTCTCTCTAAGCCATCTTCTCGTGTGTCCCAGATTTTTCCCTAGGTGAGTTCTGATAATAATTCTATCTCTCTTGTCTTCTAAAATGTTCGATATCTGGGACACATCCGTTTTCATTTCAACCCCCTTTGGTTGGAACATACCTCTTTCAAGCCTCTGATTTCTTCTTTCTCGACCCAATGGATTGTTTTATCTCCAATATTTGTTTGGGAGAGAAATTAATTTGGTTGAAAAAGGACATTAAATTGTGGGGTAAATCCACATTCGAGGCTCCGCAGAATAATTTTTCTCTCCTTCAAGATAAGCTAGGAGAGGTTGCAGTAAAATTGGAACACTCCCCTGTCTCCTCCTCCCTTTTAAAGGAAGAAGAACTGTAATGAAACTCGTTATCACACCACAAAAAAAAAATAGTTTTTGTCTGTTATTTCCTTTTAATAACAGAATGCATAAACCTATTATAGGATTGGTTCAAATTCTATTCGTAAAAAGGATCTTAAAGGGAAATAATTCTTAATTTCTACCTATCATAAGAGGTCCCTCTCATTTCAGATCCCTTTACCCATTTGTATAATGGATCATATGAAGAAAAGGGGGTCTCATAAATCCTGCTATGATTTACTCAAAAAAAACATAAGACTTCTAAGATTTTGCGCATGTATATCTGATTAAAAATAGAATCTAGGCGACTTTACTTGGTTTTCCCCACCATACGATTCATCAAGTCAGGTTTTATTACCAGATAGATAACCTATATACTATGTCACGATCAAATTTAATGTTCTTAGTACCAGGGATGATTTATGAATCAGTTACTTACCTCCATATGCCAATGGGCATTCCACCACGAGGATCGGACTTTTGATTCACGCTAACCTCGAGGAAAGACAAAGGGTTTTAATATTAACATATTACTTATTAAATGGGAGGAATGAATTCTTTGTCTAGCAGTTAAGACTCCATAAATTTTATTAAAGGTGGCATGTGAGTTCCAATGGAAAATACTGGGCTCTTTACCCAATATAACATACTATCTCTGACGCTGTCACATGGCCACCTGCCTTTCGTTCCCTTCACAATTACTCTGAGATGATATGATATCGATTAGGGTTGAAGTGGTTTCACGATTTTCATTGTAGAGTTCTCCGAGGCGGTCCTGTGAACCAACCTTGGAGGCGCAGAGTATTGCCATGGTAGCCGCTCCGGAATTGTAATAGTTGGCATGGTCCTCACTCCTGGTAAGTGTTTTTTCGAAATACGCATTACTTGTAGGTTGTTTAAAAGAGATAATGCATTCATGATTTCTTCTGTATTATTTCTGAAGTTACCCTAAATCTTGGAGGGGGAAATTCCTTTGAATTGATATCCATTTTTTATCTTCTGGTTTTAAGGGAGTATATTCATTTGTTTCCTGTTCAGTTTGGAAGAAAGGATTTCATAACCTTCCAGATGATATGCTATGAATTTATCTCTGTTTCTGTCCTTCTGGTTTTAGGGAGAGTATATCCGTTTGTATTCTTGTTTAGGCTTTGGGAGAAAGGGTTTCGGAACCTCCCCGTTTATGTCCTATGTTGAATCCTTTGATTGTTGTTGAGGCTTAAAGCCTCTGGAGGGTTTTAAATTGTTCCAATCATGATATTCTTTCGCAGTGCTTCCAATATTATTTGCAGTAGGTAATACCCTCATTATGCTCTGTCTGATTTGATTAACTAGTTGGAGCAAATTGTTGTAATGTTTGAAATCCATAATACTACTCAATGTGATCCGGTTCTGGGAATTAAAATAATCACATGATTTTATAAAATAACTCTCGCTGAGGAAATTCTTACCTAAATTTCCTTTCAACAATTATGCAAAAAGAGTAATAAAAAAATCATACTTGCATGACTGCCATTAATAAATTTTATACTACCTGAATGTCTGACGGCAGTAGAATATTTCATGCTTCTTTTATCAAACGTATAACCAACACTTCAGCTCTTTGTTTCTTCCTTCCTTATGCAACAACATCACCAACTACACTTGCAAACATGCAAGCATTATTTCCTCTCCCTGACTTAACAAGTCGTAACATACTTGTTGCCACAGAAATTGCAGCAACTTCCTTCTCCCTATGAAAAATTTTCCTTGTTGAGCCCAGAAGTATTCAATTCTTCCTGAATTTCTAAATCTTCTTGTGCTCTCATTGTATTCATTGTGCATGACTATTTTTACCCTGAGCAGTTTTGACACAGTACCCCTACCTCAACGGGGTTTGTTGACCTCCCGGTCAAAGGATATTTTAAACTTTTGAGTCACATTGACTCTTCGGGCTTGTGATTGAACCCAAAAAAAGTATACACACGTCCCCTTTTCTCCTTTAGGCGTAGGTCCTCATAGACCCGCGAGCTTATTCCCATGCGCTTCCAAAACTCCAAGTTTCAAACGCTAACCCCTTTTTCATTAGTCCTTTCATTCATGAGACCCTAGGCTATGACCTTATGGAAAACTGTGATTGAGAGCATGGGGAAGAGTGGTTTTAGTCCAACCCACTTTTCACTACGCAATTCACCTCTAGTTGTCACACAACACTTTGTTAAAATCGTGGTATAAATTGTGGCCTACTCTCATATTTTTAACATCCCAGGAAGTTCTGGCCCACAATCTAGCTCATGTGTCAATCTCCAATCCCTTGGCGATGATCGATGATCAACGGATGTTATCTATCCTCCTTCCAGACATGATCCCAAATCTACATGATCTATCAACACGTAGCTCCCTTCCCAAATCAATGGCTATGGTTGATTCCGACTCTCCGGCCCTCGGGAGTTCCAATCTCAACTATTTTCTTTCAAGAGTTCTCACGTCTGCACACACACAAATCGTCGGAGTGACAGATCTTCTTCCATGCATCCTCTCCAAATCAATGACCCAGATTATCTTTGGAACTTAGACTCTTTCTGACCAAGACTATATCAATGGTTGTTCGACCTCCTCCTCAATCAACGATTGAGATCTCGTTCGAGACTTCCACATTGTTAACAATTTATATTTGCAATTCCATCAATCCAAAATGATTCTTGTTGGATTTGAGGGAAAAAGTGATGGTTTCCATTCTTGTTATTTTGAGCATCTGGAAAAGAGATAATTCATATAATGTTTATACTATGACAAAGTTAACAAGTGAATTTTGTTCACAACAACTATTTTAGTGTTAAATGTACAATTTTTAAAAACAATTGTGCCAGCATGATCTATACACAACATAATTTATCCCACTTATTCTTTTCTTTTTATTTTCTAGGAAGATTATATTTCATTTTATTTTTAGAAGGTGAAAAATTAATATTTGAATTACATTTTATTTTGTTTCCAATTTTTTTTTCTCGTGTTTACATAAACTAAAAAACCAAAATTATTGTTTGAAAAGTAAAAATCCATGGGCATTTGAAAAGAAAAAACGCATGGGCATTCCACATTTTTTAATAATTTTTTGTTGTGAAATTTTATGGCACTGGTTTTTTTCTAGGTGGCTTCATCAATTATTGTGATTTTTTTAATGTAACAATTTTAGAAAAAAATAAATTAAAAATATATTATGAAAATAAAAATAGGAAAATGACACATTGGATAGAGTATTCAATTATGCATTGATTGACATTAAATTCACCACTTGACATGGAAGGGATGAAAAGATTTCACCCCATAGAAGTTGTAGTTGTAGAAACTTTTATGGAAATGGGGCATGATTTCCAATTTTTAAACCCTCTATTGAGAAATAAACACCAATTCATGGATCATATAAGCCTTGATCAATAGTTTTTGGTGGAATTTGAATGGACATCGAACAAGGGTTTTTTAAATCCTCGACCGAGGTCATGCTAGGTTAAACAATAATCCTTGACCGAGGTATCGACCTTGATCAAGGATTTGTGGTAACAAAAAATAGAAACACAAAAGAAAAAATAGAAGAAAATACCAAAAAAGAAGAATTGTATCAACTTTCATGTTGCTTCTATCATGGTGAAAAGGGAAAAAGAAATAAAAAATAAAGAAATATTAATATGCAGTAATTTAAAAAAAGATTGTAAGGTCTTTGTCCGCACAGAGCCTTATAGCACACCAGCTAAAATAATGAATAAAAACATATTATATCCTGTACAATTTAATCATAACTTATAATCATTTATTATTCATCATCAATTAGATTTGTTAAAATGTAAATAAGATTATGTAACAAACACATAACACCACATATTCATGAAAATACATATATAAAAATACCTCGGTCTGATGCTAAATTCTCGATCTTTGGTTGTCCTCTCTACTTCTCTGCCCAAACTTTGCCCAAAACTGAATCTTCCTCCATGCTAGCTAGGAAGAGATCATGTCCAACTCCCTAGCTCCAGGATTCCATGAGGATTCCTGGCCCCCAAGCCCAAAACTCCCAGCAACATGGTGCACCCCTGTAACAATCCACCCAAACTTCAAAACCAGAAAAATATGAAACAAAAAATACAATCCTTCGCCCCAACAATGTTGCTCTCCGAAAATTTCATAAGTCCTTTGTCTGAATGCCTCTTTCCCTCATATCCTTCCCCAGTCACCGCCTCCTCCTTCATTTAATGCCACCCACCTTATCCCTCCATTCAATACCCTATCCACCCATTTAATGCCTTATCCTTCATACATTAAGTTTTCTAATAAATAAATAAAAATTATTAAGCTTTTAATTCATTACCCAAAGTGAGGATATCAATAACTATCATCTCTATGAAGTAGTTTTCATATGCATCCAATCCATTCCAACAAGACTATTCATTTTTATAAAGAGAAAATAAACCAATCAAATGTTTGAGAAATACTTTAATTTCAATTATCTAGCTCAACAATGTTATTTGAATGATTGTAGTTTAATTACATGAGTATGAATATTCATATATATATGCATTTTCTTTTCAGAAGGAAAACAATAAGTTCCAACTTAAGACAAATCTCCAGCTTACACTCTCGAAACTCTTTCTACTCATCCTTCCTTCCTAACTTACTTCCATATTCCATTCCTATCCTTCCTATTTGAACTATCTTGGAGGCGTCAACTATGTCGACCCTAACTCCAAATAGAACAGTAAATGAGTGTCACTATCTTTCCAATGAAGCTTCATTATGCATGACTCTGATCATCATCCACGCATGTCTAGAGGAGCGTGAGATAACATCGTCCTCCCATGAATTCGGGTTTTGGAGGATACACGATGGGAGATGCCTCGCTCCTCCTAATGGGACTAGGGTCCACACCCTACTGATGGAATATCTGATGTATAGTGTTGCTTTGGCGTTTTGTCATCGTCTAGTCGGTTTAAAATGATCCTCACCCTTGGAATCACGCTGATCCCATATATCATAGCAATGTATCTAAATCAATATAATTTCACATAGAAATATTCATACCATATTGTTTCTCGGCCGATGTTCACGACATCAACCATTTATCATCATTATCGACTATTTCGCAGCCCATAACACCTTGATTGATGCAGCAACACAAACTCATACATTTCTAGCCATTATCATCATGTGAGTAATTTCATACAACCATAATTTCAATTCGATAACCGCGTACCAACAACTTTGACATCAAAATTTTTCAAGTTATGAAATAGATCGACCGTATCCCATAATTCAATTAACAAGCACCCATTCATAAAATTATCATTTTCATAGCAGATTGTATCATATCCAAAGCGATCATTCAAATAGCATTTAAATATTCATAGGATTCTCATCACACAATATGTCGCATCCATATCCATCTCATCATCAATAACATTTAAACATTCATAAAATTTACATTCACATAGTAGATGCATCCTTATCCACCATCATCAATAAAGATTTAAACATTCATAAAATTTACATTCTCACAATATATTGCATCATATCCATCATTATCCAAATACGTTTAAACATTCACAAAATTCGTCTTAAAAGGTTCAAGTGTATCATTTAATGGTTTCACTTGTGAATAGAAAATAAGCGTGTGTAGGCCTTAGGTAATCCTCGTTGTCTAAGTAAAAAGGTGTGGTGTTCATACACACAACCTTGAGAAACATATTATCGAGGTGGTAAAAAAGTGAGGTATAATCTCATCATTGAATTATTAGAGTAGTGTCTTCCCAAACCTTGAATGACTGTACTTGTCCCATGGACCCTCCAACAGCCCTCTGAGGCCGGTTCTTGGTACATTGGACTGTAGAGTCCAATATGCGTAATGGTTCTCACGAGTGAGGGTTCCCACGTCGATACCTGCCAGTTCTTTCCAATTTAGTTATGTGATTCATCAACAACATAATGACTTAAACGGATACATACAAGAAAACATTATGAGTTTTATGTGTGGGTGGGGTGTGATGCTGAGATGATAGGCAATAGGTCCAATTTCTCTTAGATTAAAGGCGGTCCTATAAATCTAGGTGACAACTTTGTTATACGAGAGCGAGTGTGGTACTCTTAATGGGCTTGTCTGAATGAGGGTCCGGTCTCCCACTTTATAGCTTTGGTTGGTCTTGTGTGCATTCGCATAGCTTTTCTACCTATCCATGCTTCCTTTAGTCTATGCCTAAACTGAATCACTTGTTCCTCCATCTCTTAGCATCAATTTTAGCTAGCCCCATTTGTTACTCGGTCTTCTAATCTATACCAATTCAATGACATTCTACATTTAAGTTCCATCACAGACTTCATGGGGTGGCATTCAGATGGAGCTATAGCCAATTGTGGGAAAACTCTACCAAGGTAGGTACTTCTCCCAATGAGGTTTGATTATTCATGACATACACCCTAAGCATGTCTTCTATGACTTGATTTACTCTCTTGGCTTTCCATTCGTTTCAGGATGATACAGAAGTTGTCCTTAAAGTTCCATTTGGAGTCCCGATGTTGGTACCAAACTTGTCAAAGAACCTAGGAAATTGAATCACCAGAATTAGGTATGTGAAATGGTATTCTTGGGTATCTTATTGCAAACTGAATAACCCTCACTTACAAACCTGCATTAGACATGGGTGACATTATGGGAGTGTCTCTAAATCGAATAAAATGAGCACTCTTGGTTAACTTATCCTCTATCCCAAGAATGACATTGTGTGTATGAGATGTGAGTGGCAACCCACAACAAAGTCCATAGAGATGACTTCCCACTTGGACATAGGAACATCATGTGCTTGTAGGAGGCTTTCCGGGTGATGGTGGCCAGCTTTCAATTGTTGACACTCCAGGCATTTTATCGACGAAATGGACTACATCACAATTCATTCCTACCCAGAAGAATCTTTCAATAATACGTACATCTTCTTCACAGGATCGCACAATAAAGTGCTCTATGGGCTTTCGTGTATGATTCTTCAAATATCCCCATCTTCCGGGATGTACATCCTTCCCAGATATCTCAATAGTTTATGCGCTTCTAGACTATATCCTTCATGCTTTGAGTCTAACTGCCTCCTCTGGAGGTTTGAAGTATTCCTCATTATAAACTATCTCCCTAGAGTTACATCAACACATGTTCCCACAGATTGACCTCTAAGGGTACCAAGGAAAAGACTCATGGTCTACTACTCAAGGCATCTGTGACCACATTTTCCTTCTCCTTGATGTATGAAATGCAAATCATACTCACTCATAAACTCCTCCATCCTGCATTAACTTTCGCATTCAGATACCTTTTCATGAAGAGATGTTTTAAACTTAGATGGTTTGTTTTGAAATTTGAAGAGTTTAATACAAGAGATGGTGCCTCAAAGAGTTCAGACTAACATTATAGTATGACTCCCTAAATCATGGTAAAGTAAATCTCTTCATGTTTATCAACTTCCTTGATGCGCAAGCTATCCTCCCTCCATTTTTTCGATATACGACCCTGACCCACTTGGCCGGGGCATATGCGGATGGTGCTTTCCATATCCAGACACTTTCATGAGGTGAAATACTAGTTAGTAACCTCTTAAGCTCGATGAATGCATTATCACATTCTCCTGTCCAATCATACCTAACCTTAAGCTGCAAAATTGGTGATGGGTTTAGCTATTTTGAGAATCCTTCCTGGAAATCTTTGATAATAACCTGCTAGCCCATGAGCTTCTCAACTGATGGGCATTTTTTGGCACTAGCCACTCCATAATATCTTTTACCTTTTCTAGGTCCACAAAGATTCCTTCACCGAAATGATATGACCTAAGCGGTGGATCTCTCTGGAAGAGGAACATGACAACTTCCCATACAATTTGTTTTCTCTAAGGCCGGACAACACCACTCACAAGTGTTCCTCATGTTCTCTTTCATTTTGGAATAGATGAGTATGTCATATAAAAAGACTTGTACAAGCGGTATAATTGCTTAGATACTTTCAGTTCATGAGCTCATGAATACTACTAGCATATTGGTCAATCCGAATAATCACGATGGAAACTACCGTAATGTCCAAGCTAGGGTTCGAAGAGCCGGTTTTTGGGATATCACCTTCCTTAATCCTTAACTAGTGATAGCCTCATTGCAAATCGATCTTTGAGAATCTGTGCTCCTTTCATATGATCGAAGATGTAATCTATTCGCGACATTGGGTACCTATTTTTCCTTTGTAGCATGATTCAAATCCCTATAATTACATGCACAATTGTAGGGAACCATCCTTCTTCTTGACAAAAATTACCGATGCACCCCAAGGTGCTTGAGACAGCGGGCCTTATTAGCCCATGTCCAATAGCAGTTCAGCGCATTTGCAATTCACAAAGTTATGGCACCGTCATCCTATACGGAGTCTTAGGTGGTTACGAACCAGGTTTTAGGTCAATAATGAAATCAAGCTCCCTCTCGGAGGTAACCACAGTAGCTTCGTTTGGAAAAACATCCTTAAATTATGACAATAAATTGATCCCTTACCTCAAGCGTAGCAACCTTCATGGTTGAGATAAAGTGTAATGACACCCCTCTCCGTACACCCTGGATCTATATTGGCCTTCCTTAAAATTAAAGTCCAATATAGAGAACACTTTTTTGCGAAACAATCTACTAAAGCTAGATGATATTCTAACCAATCCATTCCAATGAAGTTAGGTCATCACGTCTTGGGCGATGTGTATACCTTCAACTGGTAATTACGGTCCATGTATCTTCTATACAATTATCAATCTTGGGTCCTACTACTTTCGTTTTTCCCACAGACCATCTGGAAACATTTAAAAGTCATCATGCTCATAGAGCTACCAACCCACTCTTTCTAATGCAAATGGTGAAATAAAACTATCTGTAGCACCAGAATCAAAATAAAATCTTAACATTGATAATATTTAGCATACCTGACAACTCCAACACCGTGGATTGATGATCATCCTAGCGGTTGTTAACCGCTGCATAAACCTTGTGGCTGCTACTTGATCCCCCATCGGTGCCTTTCCTTCACTATGCACAAATCCAGATTGTAACTTTCTTGAATGATCATGCTTTGGTAATGGGGTCCTCCCACATCCTCAAGAGGTAACCACGAGTTGAACACAAGCGCACTTTTACTGCGATTGTGTCTGCAGTAAGGTTCCTTCCACGGAACGGGTACTATTAATTTGCTCCACATTGATGGTGTGGACCTGTCTTTTTACGTTGGTGATGGGTAGGGAATCTTGCCACCATTGTTAAGAATCTCTGCGGCTCTACTTGTCCTTATTTAGCGACTCTATTCACCCAGGTATGGAGGTGGCATTGACCCCTCCCTAAAAAATGTCCCTAAAGGGGCCTTCCTATGAATCCGGAATGATCGCAGGAAGATTAGGTCTCATACCTCCGGTTTAGTTCATGTGTTCCTCCACATAAAAAACATTTTCCACAGCTTCTACTACAAAAGATGGTTTCCACATCCGCACCATAACCCTTATCTTGGGGTTTAACCCATAGAAAAAGTGTTATGCATGTCATTGGTCATTATCCATATATTAAACATGTTGACCAATGATTCCATAAAACTAATTTCATATTCTTCTATGGTCCTGTTTCCTTGAACTAAAGCATGAAATGCTCTCCTACTTGTTGTTCCTCATAATAAGATGGCGGATATTTCCTTCAGAACCTCTCATCAAAAAGTTAAGTCTGATTGTCTAGGGTGAATCACATTTCATCTTTCGGGTTTCCCCAACAGTTCAAGACCTTGTCTCTCAAGCGAAAAATTGGTATATTAAGCCTTTGAGAATTGGACACATGAATCTCTTAAGGAAAAACACCTTGTCATGCCTTAACAATGCTTATGTGCATTCATTTAGCGCGACCAGACAAACTCTAGAAGTTTGATCTTTTCGATTCTCTAGTGATGTCTTGGTGGAGGTCCTCCCCACAAGATCCCTACGATGCTTGGATTACCCATTCAGGATGGTGGGGGATCAGTCGATCTCTATTGGTTGGCCTTGCTAAAGTCTCATTTATGGCCTCAGTGAGTAGAGGGAGCTGGATTCGGTGATGGTGGTGGCTGACACTTTCGTGGTCCCCTGTGACGAATTCCCTGCATACTCGATTTCCTCTAGTCCTAACCATCGTGTATAATTTTATCTGCATCAACCAAAGTTGTCGAGGTGAGTTCAAGGACATTTCACATTTACACAACTTAAACTAGAAAACAAGGTTAGGTATAAGTTTTTGCTGTAATGCAGCCAAACAAAGATTACTCTCTTTAGGGGAGGTGGCTAGGTTAGGGCTAAAGACGTCCTAGTGATTTCTTCTCTAATAAAATTATTGACTCCCTCACCCGGTAGCGTGCTGGCACCATACGCTAATTTCTCAAAACACACCTTACAAGTGTAGAAGCCCCTCCAGAAACATCTTGTTCCTAGGTCCCTTGTACTTTACGTTTGTGATAGGGTGATTTTCAACTTAAGGTGATTCACTCATTATTTTTAAACCTATACAAAGTTTAAACCTAAATTTAAATCTATAAAAATTATGAATTTAATTTAATTTTTAAATTATATTTTAAAATGTAATTTTAAAATATCTCCACCATATCTCTTACATATTATTATTATTTATTTTATTTTTTATTTTTTTTATATCTACTTAAAGATTTAAGTTATTATATCTTAAACTAATTTAAATTATATTTTAGATTTAAATATAAATTATTTTGATTTAACTAGAATTTGAATTCGGATGATTAATTTTTATTTATTTTTATATAAACTTTAAATTATGTACATATATATTTAAACAATAATAATAAGAATAAAATTAAAATATATAAAAATTAAGAAATAGAAATTACATAAAATTAAAACTAATAAATAAGTTAAATTCAAGCGACATGCATTGGGTCCTTGCATGAGGCCCATGTTCCCTTCTCTCTTGCTCTTAATTCCCAAACCCTATACCTAACGTTAGTACGCTCCCTACCTGCTCTGCCACCTCTCACTTTTGCAATGGGAGCCAAGTTTTTCTTCTCCCTAACTTTGCAATGGCTTGCTCAACGAGGGTTTCTCTTGGATGCTCAACTAGATGTGACTGCTCCTCCTTGGTGGTGTTGGCATTTGATACTACAAACCCTCCCACGAGCTCCTCCTCCATGGCTTTGGCACTATTGGACTATACTATCCATCATTAGATGGAGTCATGAGAATTCTGAGCAAGCTTGGTCGCAAGTTCAATCCACGATAACTGCAGGTTATGTGGCGCGATGGTAATAGTGTCGATAACTGGGAGGTCCTTGGGTTCTTTACGTAACTTGTCGGGTAGTTATATATTTTTTGTTTGGAAATTAAGCTATGTGGCATGCCATCTACTTGGCGCTCGTGTTGGGGCTTGGCGCTTGTGCGCTATCTCTTGCTTGACTTGTGATGAAGTGAGCCCAAGGCTACACACTTGTGTTGGCGTTGGCACTTGGGCTCTGGCTTGTTTGTTGTGGTTTTTTGATCTTGTGTTGCTGTTGCAAGTTCCATGGATCTAGGAAGGAGCTAAGCCCAACCCGTGCAACCTTCCACACAATACGAAATTCATGCAACAATGTGGGTGATGTTTGGGAGGAGGAATAGATTAGTTTAGATCTCGGGGCAGATGGAGTAGATATTTTAGACTTCCATTAGCATGGGGCCTTTCCTTCTCATACCGTCTCGTTAGGGTTATCATTGATCCTTTGGAGTTTGTTTATTTGAAACAAGTGTTAAATTTTATTTAACACTTCAATTAGTATATTATTATTCTTTTTCATTTTTAATGTGCATATTAACATATATAGATCACGGCGTGTTAAAAAAACAATTGTGCTTGGATTTTCATCTAATTAGAAAGGGTTTTGGGGGGTTTTTTAATATAACAATTTTTTATTTTTTTATTTTTAATTTGAAGGTTGGAATAGTTTCATTCCTCAACTGTCCTTCTTACATGCAGGTATGTCGGTAGGCCTAGTCGATTTTGAACCAGGGCTCTGTTACCATGTGTAAGGTCTTTGTCCCCATAAAACCTTATATAACACTAGCTAAAATAATGAATAAAACATATTATATCCTATGCGAGATTTAATCATAAAAAACACATAACACCACATATTCATGAAAATACATATATATAAATACCTCAGTTTCATGCTAAATTCTCGATCTTTCGTTTTCCTCTCCGCTGCTCTACCCAAACTCTACCCAAAAACACAATCTTTCCTCCGTGCGGTGGGAGCAGACTTGTCCGACTCCTAGCTCTAGGATTCGTGAGGGATTCACTTAGGAGCCCAAAACTCAAGGCAACCCTACGTGCACCCACAGAACAAATCCCACCAAAGTCCAAAACAGGAAAAATATGAAACAAAAATACAGGTCCAACTTCCAAGATAATGCTCCTCTCCCAAAATTTCCTAATCCTCTCACGAATGCCTCTCCCCCCTCATATCCTTCCCCATTCCCCACCTCCTCCTTCATTTAATACCACCCACCTTATCCCTCCATTTATACCTTATCCCTCCATTTCAATACCCTATCCACCCATTGAAATGCCTTATCCTTCATATAATAAGTTCTCCTAATAAATTAAATAAAAATTATTAAGCTTTGAATTCATTACCCAAACCTTGATAGGTTGATTTATTGTTGATGATGAGTGTAACGGTGTGACAGTGATGATGATGAAACTGGCAGAATTGTGTTGGTGTGTGTCATTTTGTCTAAAACCCTTGGGGATGAGAGATTTGGTGATAATTTATATACTTGATAAACCCTATACAACTAGTTAACTAGGGTTGTTACAAAGATATAGTCTGTGAGGGTAATTTAATAATAAAATTAAGGAGATAAAAAAGCAGCATGTAGAAGGAGGTATGATCCTGAAACAAGCTAGGTATAAATTTGAAGTTTAAGTATGATAGAAGGCTAAAGAGATGGTGAGAAAATGATGAGCATAATTGAGAAATGTGACAATACCATGCATGAAGAACAAAACCCAATGGAAAGCGTAGTCAGATGCAATGAAAGGAACCAAAACAACCAAAAATGTAGGCAATGATGAAATTAACATCACCATAATTGGGGATCATACATACCAACTCATTAGTTAGGGACTAATTTTTTAACCACATTTTACAAATGAATATTTACTCATAGTTTTGATTTACATTATGGTTCATAATTTACATAAAATTTTGTAGATTTTAATACATGTTTTCTGAGACATATGTAAAAATTGTCAATGGGGTGTGGTCTAAGTGGTTTGTTCTAAGTGGTGTTCCCTCCCACCAAGGTTCAAGTACTGCAAAGTGATATGTTTGAGCCTTTAAATGGGATTGTAAGAAAAATAATTGACATCTGATGTTCTTGAGATTACAGGGAGACCGATGTAGAGTACCCATAGGAGTTATGCGTGAACCACATGAAACATATATGTACAAAATTATATAGACTATGCAAGGAAGGATATAACCTAAACTAGGTTATGTAGAAGACCTTATCCCTCTTAAGATTTCAAGGAATAGCTAAAATTAGCTACATTATAATTATTTTTAAAAGAAATGAAAAGCATTTTAAAATGTTTATGTGTAAGCACAAAAAATAATTTAGAGACCCTCGTCATGGTAAAAATTTTAAAAACAGCATACCCTTTTTTCCTTCTTGTAAAAGTTTGTGATTACATGGATTAGAAACAAAATTGTTAAGTTATATATATATATATATATGCATCTGTGTGTGTGCAGAATGGATAATTGGTATGCATGGGATCAAGTCTATTGGTTTCAACTCTAACCAAAGAGTATATCCAACAACACACTGAAGTCGGATATACACCAATAATTTGTGACTTAGCTTGAGGGGGTTAGGGCATCTTGAAGCCCTCTGGAGTGGACTTCTATCTCAAGGGCCATCTACCATTCTAGTTTTATCACAATGGGCCAACATGTCCCCTTTCAGGGAATTGAACTAGGATGGGGAGGATAAAGAACATGCTACACAACAACCTAAGCTATGAACCTAGGACTTGAAAATTTGAAGGATATGAGTCGTTAAATCCATCTTCTGGTCTCTATCAACCTCCTCAAATCTGTTAATTGTCAGTGGTCTATTCCTGCTCTTCTCATTATTTACTAATATAACATGTTATAAATTATAATTTATTTTCCACTCATCCCATTAGTTCAAGGGGAAAATCAAGCCACCTAGAGTACCCACTGAGTGGTTGGTAAGGAGGAAGACTTTCATCCTACAAGGCGTCTTTGGGTCTTGGATGGTTAACATGACTTCTTTATATCCTAGAAAATGTAGCTCCTATACTAGTATTGTTTATTATAATACTAATAGTCTAAATGATATGTATATTTAAAATATAATTTATTTATTATAGGTTTAGGTAGCTAACTTATTTGTTTATATTCTAGGAGACCAACTCCTTGATGTATAATATATAATATTAATTTATTTACTAGCACAGCCCCAAATTTGTGGCTGGTGAAAGCCGAAAGGTTTTGACTAATATAACTCTCAACCCAAATAAAATTACCTTTTGGCTCATAAAATTCTCAACACAAATTCTTAATTGACACAAGGCTCATGAAAATCCATGGTTCAGTAGATTATCAACCCTGAAGGAACGGAGGAATTCACATTACTCTAACCATCCTTAATTAAACCTTAACAACCTTTTTGAGGGAACGGCTTGATTCAAATTCGATAAACGCATAAGCATTGGATCCCTCTTCCACATATTTCCAGCACGAGAGCAGGGACTTTATAAGCATTAATATATTATTCCCGGTAGCAAATATACTGCTTGAAATTTAAAAACAAACAACAAACAACTCTCGAGTACTGTTTATTATAGATGTATATAGAAAACAACCAGTGGACTACAGTTTCCCATATATGTCAAAAGAACAGGAAAATAAGAGAAATAAAAGAAAAGGAAGAGAATAGAACACATCTGTGATGACTCGAATTTTGCCCCATGGAATCCCTGGTTCATGATAGATTTATGGTTCCACCTGCAGCCCATTGTTCCACCTGCTGCACTTCTCTACGATGTAATGGGTTGTGCGGAGCTTCAAATTCCAATCCAATACTTTCAGTGAATCGATAGATGGCAGGCTTTTGTTATGGTCACGCGATTCTACTAATTATTTATGGGTTTCTCTGCTTTTATTTCTATCAAGAGCTATGCGGGGGCTGACCTCAAGATCAAACACTTAGAATATTTTGAAGCATCATATAGAAATTAACGCCCCCGAACCAAATCGATCAACAGAATGTCATAATGGCTACTAATGAAACACGCATTAAATAGACGTTCCGTCGCAAAGGCTGTTGAGGTTTACAAACAAAGAATACGAACCAAATCTATCAAGAGAATGTCATGAGGGCAACGCATTAAGCAAGGCGTTCAGTCGCAAAGGCTATTAAGGTTTACAAACGGAGAATATGAAAGGGTTGCAATCATGTTTGTATGTTGTAGGTGTATGGTAGATGTAGTAAACTTGGCAGAAATGTAAATGTAGAGAAAAAGTTAACATTGAAGTAAATTTATAATTTCAAGTAAGTTTGCTAATTATTTAAGCGTGCTTAATTGAATGGTGTTCTGATGTGAATTTCTTAATGTGATTAGGTAAATGTTAAAAGTAAAATGGAGTTATGGATGCATTCAAAAATACAAGGAGTTGAAGATGAAATCACATTCATTGATTTGGGAGTATGACTAAGAATATGCCATCTTCAATTGTTGTAATGATTAGAATTTTAGATTAAAGGTGATTAATTGTGCCCATCATTAGAATTTTAGATTAAAAGGTGATTAATTGTGCCCATCTCCAATAGGTATACGCCTTTAGGCGTAATTAAAGCTATACATATTTATTCATTAGTTACGTAGAAAGACGTATGCCTATTGACAATGGGCACAATTAATGATCTTTTAAACTTATTTAACCTTAAACCCTAATCTGATGGCTATGCATTGAAGATGGTGGCATATTATTAGTCATCCTACAAAATCAATGGATGAGATTTATTGTTCATAACTTTCTTGCATTTATCAAGGCATCCGTTAACATGTTTACTTTTTAACATTTACCTAATCACATTAAAAAATTAATGTAAGGATATGTAATTGTCAGTTTCATTTATCGACCTAATGCAGTCATTTCATATTACCACAGACGGATTACCACAATGGGGGCACGCGTTCTAGTATATTGGAGGCACGCGTTCTTTCCATTAAATGTTTCCGTTTAACTTTGAATCTAATAAATCGAAAGGGATTAAAATTATAAGGTAAATGATCCAAAGGAATTAAAATTATAAGTTAAATTAATTTATTTAAAGTTTTTATTATTGTTTTAATTAATTAGGTTATATTAACATCTACGATAACTGATTGTACACAAATAATCACTTAAATCTAAGAGTCCAACAATTTCTAGCCTAATTTAGAACAAATATCCCTGAAAAAATCCCACATTTCTTAAAATCTTTTGCATAAGAGTAGTTAGACATATTTATGATAAAAAGTTGTTATACATATTTATGACGGGATAGTTTGACAGTTGCACGTTCAAATTTAGCTGCAGTTCCACGGTCCATATCTTCAAATCTCATGCTATAAATAAATTACAAGTCACGCCCTCCTGCATCTCGCATCAAGATTGTCGGTTTCAAGGAGTTGTAGGAGAGAGGATTTAGTATATCGTGAACATGCAGAGGCTAGTGATCATTTTGTTGGTTACTCTGTCATTGCTATGTCTGGTCTCGCGAGGTG
>SNQJ01S0188714.1:0-10912 GCA_010110895.2 Picea sitchensis
ATGAACAAAGTTGTGCAAACTCATTAATTCTATTTGAAATTTGGAACTTGGTTGGTACTAGTAATGACTAGGAAATAGAGGTGAAGAAGTTGGGGAAACTAATTGTTTATAGTTTGAATGTAATATCTCGATTTGGAGTCCTCGGGTTAATAATGTATTTTTTTTATTCATGAAAGGTTAGAGTGCCTATAAAGTTAAAATGGTTGGAGTTCCTAGAAATGTAATGCTTTGAATATTATTAATAAAATACATCGTTGACTGCAAGATGGACAAAGACAAAGATAGGGGGATATGATTCCATGAGAGAGGGGGGATAAAGGGGCTAACTCTTTTATTATATTATATTCACCCACCTTGTTTTAGTTGGTGGAAAAGTGGTTACATGAACTTCATGGGGAAGGCCATGTGGTTGTTTATTGAATGTAATTATATAAAACCCCGTTTTTTGGTTGTTTGGGGATTCCTCATTAATTTGGTTAATGACTCATTTCATTGTTCCCCAATCATTGTTGTTCATTCCTTATTCATTATTTCTCTTGGTTTGGGGCATGTGAAGATATTATTGGAGGAAGAGAGTCATTCCTTGTTGGTTGTAAGTAATTGTTGATTATTCCAAAAAGGAATGGATGCATGTGTTCATGTGAATGATAGCAGTTGAGAAAGAATTGTCCACAACTAAGAATCCTTGGAGTTTCCAACATTGATATTTACTGACCAGTAGCTCTAGATCCCTAGAAAATAAGTGGAAGAGACTGAGGGATTGCAATGCAAAGAAACAGGTTCATTTCTTTGGGTTGTGTAGGATGAAGAGGAAGAGAGCTGGTAAACTAGGATTGATGTGTGGTTGGGAAAACTGTGAGAGCTTGATAGCTGGTTTTGTGTGTTAGAGTTGGCCTACGACCTATCCTCTAGATTCATAGGCTTGGCTTGAGGGTGACCTACTGTTGAGAGCTATAATAACAGTGTCTATGGTTGGGTGGAACGTCTGATGTCTGCAACTAGTTAGTGAATGTTTATTTGAAAAGATAAGTTCTCTTTGTTTTTTTCTGTGTAATTTATATGTTTTGTTGTGTATTATTTATCTTCGATGATGAGTATGTCACAGATTGGTATCATATCTATTCCGTAGTAATGTGGCCCAGACTGGTGGTATGGGTATGTTACAGATTGACATCAAAGTGAATCATTTCGTTTTGTTGATATTGGGTATGTTACAGTTTGGTATTCAAATATATTTCGCAGTAAGGTGGCCCAGATTAAGGGTTTGGGTATGTTGTAAATTGGTATTAGAGCATCGGTTGCATCACTTGGGTTGTATGGGTCGATTTGTAGGTCATTTTTGTACATAGGTTGAGCCAGAAGTAATGTCGAGGGGTCGATAAAGGAAACAATTGGCCATTAGTAGAATTGAAATTGGCCAAGGGAATCTTAATTACAGAATTCCACGGTGGCCTTGACAAAAATTTTGAAATAAGGCATTCTTAAAAATTTCAAAAAATTATGAATTTTGGGAATTTTGGGTATTTTTTGTACATGATGTCAGTGGTGACATGAAGGCCACATGTCATGTGTCGTGATAGTGATGACATGAAATTCCATGGTGGTAGGCCACGATGACAAGGTGGCAGGCCTTGGTGGCGGGGTGGTAGACCACCGTGGTAGGGCTACCCGTGTGTTACACACCTATTTGTCACACTTAAGTGAGGGAGTGTTTATCATGATCCCTAGATATGTTGGGGGATAATTTTATCATATGAAGGTCAAAATATTATGTGCACATGTATTATTCATTTTTACTGAAAAAATGAAATTAATTTAGTGTGAGAATCCACCTCACATATAGTTTCCTAATCTCAAGGAGAAGTTGAGAGTCTCATGGGTGGTTGAGAGATTTTCTTAAACCAATATCCTAATTTTATGGATCTTGAGAGATATTTCCTCCCTAAAATCCTTGASAGATATTTTCTCCCTAAAAATCTCGTAKATAACAATTTAGTGGATCTAGTGAGTGATATTCTCCTTGGATTGTTGAGTTAGTTCTCAAATGGAAAATTATTTAAATTCCTTATGTGAGAGCTTAAGAGGGGGAGGAGAGAATTTAAGAACATCATACTTATGATTGTGTGAGATACAAGGGGCTGGAATGGAGAGATTGGAGGAGGTTGTTGCAACATTAAGGTAAAGATTGTAATTTCTTTCATTTTTGTCAGCTTTCCATTAATAGATAACTTGTCCTATTCCATTCATTTTTATGCATTCAATAATTTACATGTCTATTGTTTTGAAAATAATCATAGATAGATCTATTTTTACTTAACATTATAGTGTGGAATAAAGGAATCTCGTCTTGTTCTTTTGAAGGTATTTTCTTGCACCTAGGAGCTTGGATATCAAGTTCAAAATGATGGAGCAGTGAGGAAAACCATCGTAAAAAGGTGTGACATCCATTTCTCTCTTCTATCCTACTTGTTGAAATAGGTCTAAAGGGAAAGTAGTTACCATTTGTTTTCCTTCTGTCTTGGATCAAAGAAGGGGTCTTGATTCAAGGGGGGTTTCACCTGTCCGTAAGGGGAACTTTACCATAACAAAAAATTGGCGAATCCATTGGGGAACGAGCTTTCATTAGTATTTCCTTGGTACTTTTCAACCCTTCTTAACTTTTGAGTCTTGCTTGATATTTGATTTTTATGATTCTTCTTTGATCTCTCCCCTTCCCACATCATCATTAGGAAGTTCTCTGAGTGAAACACCTGATCCAATTCAAATCTGGGCAAAAATTTGTGCTTTCCTCCACTTTCAGGACTTCATCCTATTGTGACTAGCACTACAACCCCTCCATTTTACCCCATATTTCGATACTTTCCTAAAATGGAGCCTCCTCATTTTTGAAACCTAATTAAAATTCTCAAAATCCCTTTGATAAAAAAAAGATTCTCTTGGTAACTCATGATTCGCTTGAAAAAATTGAGAAATTAGTCAAAGTGGAAGTTTTAAGAAATTTTTGAAAAAGTTCCTTTCAACTCTTCCAAGCTGCTCAGAGGAATTCCCTTCAACTCTTCTGAGTTGTTCGGAGGAGTTCCCTTCAACTCTTCTGAGTTGTTCGAAGAACTTCCCTTCAAATCTTTCAATCTTCTCGGAGGAGTTCCCTTCAACCCCTCTGATCTGCTCGGAGGAGTTCCCTTCAACTCCTCCAAGTTGCTCAGATTAGTTCCCTTCAACTCTTCCGAGCTACTCAGAGGAGTTCCCTTCAAATCTTCTGAGCTGCTCGAAGGAGTTATTTCCAATTGCTCTGATAAACCAAGGCAAGTTCGGTAAAGTTGTTAAGAAATCCTCTGAGCACACCTACCACATTTAATTATACTTAATTAACTTTAAGCTATATAAAGTGAAATGGGGTTGGGGATTTTATCACTATACAAATTTCTCTTGACTTGACACTGGAGAGATGTGTAAACACCATTTGAGAAAATTTTTCGTCACGTCCCTCTACAAGTGGCAACTATCAACTGGTAAGTCCGTCCCCCCCTTCTTTTTTCTTTTGTTAAAAATTAGAGTTAGGGTATTTTTTCCCCTCTTTTCTCTTGCATGATTTCAACTTTAACTCACCTCTATTCCCTTGGATTGTTCCCTCTTCTGCTTCACCATTTTTCAAACTCTATTCCCTCATCAATGAACCAACCCCTTCAATGGTTACAGATTAAAACAAGTGAATTCCCTTTTTAACTGACCATTCCTAAAAACCCCAGCTTCAAGTTCGACTACTACAAAACCCCCCTTCTATTTTTCATCTAAAGCACAAAATCTCGACCTAAATAGACCATAAGCCCACAACCTGTACCTCTAAGCTAATTGAATGGTTCCTCACCATGTTGTGTATTGACAAATTTTGTCTCGGAAATTGTTTTAGTGACTCTCCGAAACATATCAAAGAAGTTACTATTAACTTCTCAGATATGCTCATGAGATTTATTATTAACTCCTATGAGTAGATTGGAAGAGTTCTTTGTAAAACATCCGAACACCCTCCAAGATTAATAAAGACTCTTCGGAGTGCTTCTCGGGGGAGTTGATATTAACTCCTCTGAACTACTCGGAGGAGTTATTATTAACTCCTATGAATTGCTTAGAGGAGTTACTATTAACTCCTCCGACTTGCATTTAAAATTGTTCATTTTTCTCAAAGAATTGCCCAAGTCCTTCACAATCTCAGTAGGAAATTGATTGCTATATACAAAGGACAACATGTCTTGAATAATTCTTTATGAATTATTTCTAATAATGTGCTACAAATTTATCATTGTATGCAGGTTCAGACATGTCACCATGAAAGAAGGCAACAAAGAAGCCAACAGGAGTTGAATCTGGAAACTCTCAATAGACAACAAATACGGAAAATGTTAGAACAATATACGACAATACATCACAAATTTTAGACAAAGAACGAGATATTTTGAAATGGGGGGAAGTCTATCACATGCTCACGAAATCAAAATTTTCTATAGAAGTAGAGGACCTAGGCGAACTACAGGCATTTAAGAACATCATAAAATCGAGAATCTTCAGGGTGAAAGCACATCCAACTATATTCCCTTGTGAAAATGTTATATCATGGATTTTGAAGAACAAATACGTAGAAAACAAGTATATTTTTAATGTAAGAAAGGATCTGATAGCTTCATTAAGGCATGATGATTTAGCTAAATGTTATCACCTAGAGGCTAGAAACAAAAAATTAGATGGTCAACTCCTTAGCGAGTTGGAGCTCACCCTAAAGGATTTGTTCCCCACCTGGTATAAAGAAGATAAGAAATTCAAATATTGGGTCAAAGGTCAATATCCCACTACCAATATAATAATACCATACCAGTATATGGTATCCATGCTATGCGGGTTATATGGGGAACCAGACGCATCATGATTTCCTTTATCTTATTTGCAATTAATTTATTTTTGTGCAGATGTAAGTGCCTCATTAAACTGGGTAGACATATTTTCTGAGAGTCTTAAAAGTGAAATTCCAGCTGCTACATGAGAACAACCGGGTAGCTTCCCCAATTTCCATATGTGTTCATATATTTTAGAAATAATGTACATAGCTCAAAAATACCCGAACATGGGATGGAGTTGGTTGCCCGTTGATGATGTTATCCATATTTATTGCAAAGTTCTGTGGGAGCAAAAATACCAAAAAAATTATCAAAGGATTTGTGAACACTTTCTTGCACCACTGTATGAGTTCATTTTTTGCACCTCCCCACCTTGTATGACCGAAAAGGCCATATAAGTTATAAGGAAGATTGGGGATTTCTATCTAATGTAGAATCTGTACATATATAAGGATATATGGTGCAATGAAAATGCCTCACTTACTTCCTAGTTTTGTCCCAGATAAACTTGTGCTTTAGGAAGTAGCATATCAGACAATCATACATGGGGTTGGAGGAAGGTTATATAGATCAAATAAATCCACCTGGCCTCTATTGCCTCTTTACATTGCAAACTACTTCTTTGAAAACACTAAACAGGCCTAGACAGAAGTAGACATATTTATGTCCTATCATTTTTGAGAGGAAATATTGAGGAGACATGATCCCAAGAACATTTCCAGAGAGAATCTTCATAGCATGAGACTCCCTTACGAATACACCACTGATTTCTGGGAAGAAGAAGGACATCATAATGCCAGAACCTATGATGAGGTTTTTTTCAATAGGTGGGTCAACCAAGAGGTAGGATTGCAGAAGAAGAAGCTACAAGAGAGGAGTCCAGAAAAGATGCAGAAAGAGATGAAGCTAAGATATCTCCCCCCATATCCCTCTCAACCCATTCAGGTTCAGTAGAAGAAGAAGAAGAAGCACCAACTGAAAAAAAGAGGAGGGACAAAGATAAAGTATTGATGAATAAAAATGATGCTAAAAAGAAGCAAAATATGGAAGCTGACAAGAAAAAGGCTATTGTAGAAAGTGAAGCAAGAGAAAAAGAAAAATTCAAAGAAAAATCCGCTGCCGAAAAGGAAAAGGAGTTTTTTGAAGCATCAATAATAGCGACATAATTAGTAGAAAAGGAAACAACAGATAAATCTATTGAAGAAGAAAGGAAAAAGAAGGATGCAGAGGATAGAGAAGAAGACACACACCCAATAGACTTAGATGTCCATGGAACATCCACCGCAGGCGCAGAAACATAAACAACAAGTAGTGTGTTAGGTCTCATGCCTTAGGAACCTTTTCATTCGACTTAAATAGTGGACATCCGCAGTTTCATGTACGATAGAAAAATTGGCTAGATCGTACAAGAAAGGGTTAAAAAATTTCCAGTAGCAAAGGGAGCTCCTCTATTAGTAGTAACCCAGGTGCCCATTACAGGAGATGTTAGGGAAAATCCTATGGAAACAACTAGGGTAGGATTTGCATTCATGGATGCAAATGCAGATAATATACAAAGGTTGTGCCAAAAGAATGAGGAGAAGGAAATGAAGATCAAAGAGTTAGAAGAGAAGCTCCAACAAGTAAGGATACATGAGAGAAGTTTTCTCAGTTTTAAAGCCGGTGTGGGAAAAGTGAGAAATGAGCTAGAACGTGCAATCATCGATATGTACGCCAACCTGCATCTTTTCCAAAATGTAGCTACAAAATTTATTGAATAAAACAACAAGATAGAAATGCAGCTGATACAATACAACACTATCTAGGAAGGTATAGTAGATATTGATACTTCGACAGAAGAAAATCCTGATGCACCTCCAGAATTATATAGAACCTCGAAATCAACAAGGAAGATGGAATTGCATGTGCTAGATAATTTCCAGTAGGTAGGGCAATGCGAAGACAAAGAAGTGACCAAAACAATGGGGATTTTCTCTATAACTCATAAATCTTCTCAAGAGTTGATAAGGCATGGTCAACTCCCAATGTTAGATGAACTTGGGTAGAATTTAGTCATGGAGGAATTAGTGAATGCAGTTTAGAAAAGTACAAGTAGAAGGAGACAAATAGTTGAAACATCAACTTTCGTCTCAACCGATATTATTGATCATCATTTGATACAACCAACGAAGATCCATACTATGATACAAGTTTACATGACAAAATTGGAGAAGGATATGAGTTCCTTGGGTGATAGCATGGCTATGATCGAAGCAATATTGGAGAAGCTATCATATAGGAGGATTGAGTCACTGTTTAACTAGTTGGAAGTTTGGATGGCTTATCTACAGAGTAAAAGACCATAAGAAAAGGAAAAACCATTGTTATCCCTTCCATCTTTTTCCTAACCACCTCAAGATTCATCCTTTTGTGCCACTTGTCATGAGTGAAGGGAATGTGAATAGTTTGTAACTGCCTGTTCAAGAAGAAGACAAAAAGGTAAATATGAGTTACTATTATTTGTATAAAAGAGACTAGAGACTCTCAAAATAATGACATTTTATACTTTTGGATTTTCAAGCATTGTATAGACCCAAGAACTGTTTCAAGAACTTATAAAGTGTTAATGAATATTGAGAATCCCTCAGGGCCATTATTTTTAGAAGAAATATTGTGTATAAACTGATCAAATCTTTGAACTACTTCAAGTGATGATGTTTGTTGTTTCTATGGACTGTAAGAATGATTTGTTTGTTGTAGAATAATTCTTATGCAATCTTAATCATATTTTTTGTAGTGTTGGTATTTATTTGAATATTTCCATTCCTTGTGTTTCATGAGTTGTTATAGTATATACTATTGTAATCTGGACGAATCCAATTATAGACTTATATATTCTATTGCTTCCAATCTTTCTCTTTTTATAAAACTAGATGTGTTAAAGTTGTTTTAAGATTTGGTTGCATTATAACTCACCGGTTACTTTAGCCTTGCTCCTAGCTAGGATAGGTTAACATAGATTAGTGATAGGTTAGTTGTCTTTACATACATGGTTTTCATCTACATCTCTGCATTGCATCCATCCTTGCATCAGTAAACTAGACCTTAACCAACAACAAAATCAAAGTTGGCAATAATGGCAGCTAGGCCAAATTCCAGATGGGACTCCTAAACCAAACGATGCATAGTCTAATTGGGACATTATACCTAGGAGTACCCCTTGTTGTTGTCGGGTGAATGTGGAACCTGATTATCTTCCTGATTTAGAAGTTTTTTTCAGCTGTTCTTGGACTCAATTCCCTAATGGGGGAGTGTGGGGGGGCTTTCCCCCCCACAACTAATGCCAGGGGGGTCTTAGCCCCCTCATGGCGGGGGATTCAGGGGCAGCGCCCCTGAGGTGAAATATTGAGGAAAATAGCCTTGTAAAATATTGTAATTTCATAGTCAATATGGATCGTTCCTTATAAGGTCACATATATGACAGTAGAAGTTATTTTAGGGATATTTTCCCTAGAAGGAAACCTTCTTTTATGAGGGAATTTTATTGCAGCTGTGTATGTGTGTGATTATTGTATTATAAGAGAGGAGATTGTGAGAGAAATAAGTGGAAGTTACAATGAGCGTGTTGTAGGTTGTATCCCTTCATTTTGCTAGATAATAAAAAGGAAGGACTTGGAAATTTCTATGGTGGATGTAGCTCACACTGGGTGAACCACCTATATCTATGTCTCTATTCTATTGCGTATCTTCTGTGTTTTATTTCCTCATTTTATTTTATTTTATTGATCTGTGATCTTGTTTTCCTAACAACTAGTATCAGAGTGAAAGGTAATATGCAGGAAAAGAGGGTTCCTGGTTTGAGTGGGAGAAATGATGGAAGATGGAAAGTTTAGGTTCGAGAAATTTAACTACCAAAACTACCAGTTATGGAAGATGCAAATGGAAGATTATTTATATTGGAAGGATCTATTCCTACCATTGGGTGGAATAGAAAAGAAGATGACGACCATGAAGGATGAAGAATGAGAGGTTCTTGATAGAAAGGCACTAGGAACGATATAGCCGAGCCTGGCATCGTTGGTGGCTTTCAATATTTCAAAGGAAAAGACAACGAAGGAGTTGATGGATGCATTGGCTAAACTGTAGGAAAAATACTCAACATCCAATAAGGTATTTCTAATGAAGAGATTATTTAATATGAATATGTCAGAAGGTAGGTCTGTTGCAGATGATTTAAATGAATTTAATATGGTTACTAATCAACTAAGTTTTGTAAAAGTAGACTTTGATGATGAGGTCAGGGCTCTTTTAATCTTGTGCTCATTGCCAGAAAGATGGAATGGCTTGGTCATGGTTGTAAGTATCTCTGTCTCTGGTTCAAACACTGTAAAATTTGATGATGTTGTTGGTGTTATCCTTAACGAGGAAATGCGATGGAAAAACACATGTGAGACATTAGGTAATGCATTTACCGTGGAGAGTATGGGAACAAAAAAGGATAGAGGAAAGGGCTCAAGGAACCAAGGGAATTCTAGGAAGGGTAGATCCAAATCCAGAATAGGAAAGATAGAGTGTTGGAATTGTGGGAACAAAGGACATTTGAAGTAAGACTGCATAGCTAAAAAGAAACAAAGAGATGGATAACAAGAGAAAAATTGAGAAGCAAATGTAACAGGTGATGTGTTACAAGATGATTTGATTCTTTCTGTAGATAATATTTCTGAGTCTTGGGTAGTAGATTCAAGGGATTCATTTCATGCCACACCCCATATGAAGCATTTTCTAGATTATGTTCAAGGTGATTTTGGACAGGTTTATTTGGGTGATGATGTACCATGCAAAATTGTTGGAATTGGTAAGGTACAAATAAATAAAAAGAATGGAAACCAATGGTTATTGAAAGAGGTAATATATGTACCATATCTAAGAAAAAATATAATTTCAATAGGGAAGTTGGAAAGTGAAGGTTGTATATCTATATTTACAGATAAGGCATGGAAGGTCACCAAAGTATCACTGGTGATAGAAAAAGGAGAGAAGGTAGGTTCATTGTATTTATGTACTGGTAATACTGACTCTTATATCTCTTTAGATTCTAAATGAGTGGATACAACACAGTAGCATCATAGGCTTGGACACATGAGTGAGAAGGGGATGTAGATACTTCACAAAATAAATTTGTTAGCAGATCTTAAACAAATTGATTTGGATTTCTGTGAGCATCGTGTTTATGGAAAATATAAGAAAGTCATATTTCTTAGAGTCGGAAAAGGAAAGAAGAGTGAAAGGTTAGAGCTTGTGCATACAGATGTATGGGGGCCAACTTAGGTATCATCTCTTGGTGGATCTTGTTATTATGTTACTTTTATTGACGATGCAACTAGAAAAACTCGGGTTTATTGCATTCGACAAAAATATGATGTTTTTGAAACTTTTAAGAAAAGGAAAGCTTTAGTTGAGAATGAGACATGAAAAAGTTTGAAGTGTCTCAGATAAGAAAATGGAGGTGAATATTGCAGAAATGAGTTTGATGATTATTGTTCATACCACGGGATTCATAGACAGAAAACAGTTCCAGGAACACCTCAAGAAAATGGTGTGTCAGAAAAGATGAACATGACAATCATGGAGCGTGCAAGGAGTATGATATTGCATGTTGGGTTTCCCTTATAGTTCTGGGTAGATGTTGTAGATATTATTGTTGTTGGTTGTGGAGCCTGATTATCTTCCTAATTTATAGGTCTTTTACTTTCAGCCGTTTTTATACCCCATGAAGTATTTACACCCCAGAAGTATGTACACTCTTCCACGCGGGGAAGTGCAAAGGGGGGTACCCCCTTTGCGGGGTCTGAGGGACCTATCCCCCCGGCTGGGGGGTCTGGGGGAAAGCAGGCCCCTAGTGGGGGTTCGGGGGCAAAGCCCCCGAAGCAAAAATTTCCTTATAAAAGTATATTGTAATTTCATTGTAAATCTGGACCGTTCATTATAAGGTCGCAGATCTAACGGTAAATATTATGTTAGGGTTTTTTGCCCTAGAAGGAAACCCT
>SNQJ01S0188714.1:11167-27934 GCA_010110895.2 Picea sitchensis
AGCCCACACTGGGTGAACCATGTAAATCTGTGTCTCTCTTGTATTGTGTGTCTTCTGTGTTTTGTTTCTGCATTTGTTTTATTTTATTGCTCCGTGGTCCTGTTTTTCTAACAGTTGTTTACTTAATAAACAAAGGACCTTGAATCTATTTGGATGGTGGAATTCCAGAGGAGGCATAGACATGAAAAAAGGTAAACTATTCTTTTTTGAAGACTTTTAGTTGTGAAGCATTTGTCCATATTGATAAATAAAATAGAACAAAGATTGAGGAAAAATCCAAGAAGAGTACCTTTATTGGATAATGTGTTAATGATTTTAGTTATTGCTTATGAGATTATGAAAATCACAAAATCATTAGGAGTAGAGATGTGGTAGTCAATGATAAGGTCATGTACATAGATCAGTTGTAGGGAAATAAATAGGAAAAAAAAAAACCAGAATACACAGTGCTTGATGAGATCACTGAAAAATAAATTCCAAAGGTACCAGAAAATCAAAATGTACAACAATAAGAGAAACATGTACCTCAAACTCCTGCAAGTGTTGCTAGAAGATCTACTAGGTTAAGTAGACCCACTGGATGATACTCTCCTTCATTGTACTATTTATTGTTGACTAATTCTGGTGAACCAGGAAGTTATGAAGAGACAATGCAGGTAGACACTAAAAGGAAGTGGGAGAAAGGCATGAAAGAGGAAATGAATTCCTTGGTAAACAACCAGACTTGGGACTTGGTTCAGTTGCCTACAGGAAAAAGGGCATTGTAGAATAAATGGGTTTATAGGTTGAAAGAAGAAGATGGAGGCAAAAAGAGGTATAAGACTAGACTTGTTGTAAAGGGGTTTGCACAAAAGAAAGATATAGATTTTGATGAAATATTTTCTCCTGTTGTTAAAATGAATTCAATTAAGAATATTTCAAGTTTTGTGGCAGTAGAATATTTGCATCTTGAACAGTTAGATGTAAAAACAATTTTTCTCCATGGGGACTTGGAGGAAGATATTTATATGCAACATCCATAGGGGTATGAGGTCAAAGGGGAGGAGAATTTGGTATGCAGGTTGAAGAAGAGCTTGTATTCCCTAAAGAAATCTCTAAGGCAACAATTTTATGACAGAACAAGGTTATAGTAGATATCACTCTGGTCACTGTGTTTATTTTAAAAGGCTAGAAAATGGAAGCTACATTATCTTGTTATTGTATGTAGATGACATGTTTGTTGCAGGGTCTAATATGCAGGATATAAACGTGTTCAAGAAGAAATTAGTTAATTCATTTGCAATGAAGGATTTGGGTGCTGCGAAGAAAATCCTTGGTATGAGAATAACAAGAGACAAGAAAAATTGCAAATTGACATTGTCTCAGGGTGAGTACATAGAGAAGGTGTTGGAGAGGTTTAGAATGCATAATGAAAAACTATTTATTACACATTTGGCCAACCATTTCAAATTAACTAAGTAAATGTGTCCCAAGACACATGAGGATATAGAATACATGTCCAGGGTCCCTTATTCATCAAGAATCGATAGCTTGATGTATGCAATGGTTTACATAAGACTAGATATTGCACATGCAGTGGGAGTTTTGAGAAGGTATATGAACAATCCAGATAAAGAACATCGGGAGGAAGTAAAGTCGATTCTTAGGTATTTGAGAGGTACTTCTACTCATGCATTATGTCTTGGAGGTTCAGACATTGTTCTGCAGGGATATGTTGATTTATATATGGCATGTGATAAATATAGTAGGAGGAGCACCACAGAGTATGTTTTTACTGTAGGTGGAACAACAGTAAGTTGTATTTCAAAACTACAAAAGGTTGTTTCACTTTCAACAATGAAAGCAGAGTATCTTGTTGCTACAGAGGATAGTAAAGAGATGATTTGGTTACAGAGGTTTATGGAGGAATTGGGAAAGAAGTAGGAGAATGCAAGTTTGTATTGTGACATCGAGAATTCCATTCATATTGCAAAGAACTCAGCCTTCCATTCTAATACTAAGCATATACAACTCAGGTACCATTACATGCGATCCATCTTGGAAGATGGACAATTGAAGTTGGAAAATATACATACTAGACAAAATCCTGCAGACATGTTAACAAAGGGAGTAACTAGAGAGAAATTGAGTTCCTACTTAGTTTCAATTGGCCTTCAAGAATGAAGGTGAAGATGATAAATTTTCCAGGTCTAAGGTGGAGTATATTCCAAAAGGTACAACAATAGTGGAGTTGTTGTGATCGGTCTCCAAGTGGGAGATTGTTGGTTGTGGAGCTTGATTATCTTCCTGATTCAAAAGTTTGTTTCAGTTGTTCATGGACCCCATTCCCTAACAGGGGGGTGTGGGGGGGATTTCCCCCCCACAACTATCGCCAAGGGGGTCGAATCCCCCCCTAGTGGGGGATTCGAGGGAAACACCCCCGAAGTGAAATATTGGGAAAACTTTCCTTGTAAAATATTGTATTTTTTTTAGTCAATCTGGACCATTCATTATAAGGTCGTAGATCTGATGGTAGAAGTTATTTTAGGGATTGTTTTCCCTAGAAGGAAACCCTCTTTTATGAGGGAATTGTATTGCAGTTGTGTATGTGTGTTATTATTTTATTCTGAGACAGGAGACTGTGAGAAAAAGAAGAGGAAGTTACAGTGAGTGTGTTATAGGTTGTATCCTTTCATTTTGCTGGATAATAAAAAGGAAGGACATGGAAATTTATTCGGTGGATGTATCCCACACTAGGTGAACCACATATATCTGTGTCTCTAATGTATTGTGTACCTTATTTTTTTTATTTCCACATTTGTTTTATTTTATTGCTCCGTGATCCTATTTTTCTAACAGGGAGTACCCCTTACTATTTTCGGGTGAATTTTGACCCCTCAAAATAATTGGCGCTAGAAGGAGGGCCATATTTTATGGCTTACATACATGAATTAAAAAATAATCGAAATCAATCTTCAACGAGTAATCCTAGCTCACAATCTACCTTATTTCCTTGAGTTGAGTCTGAGCAAGAATTTATTTATGAAGACTCGAAGGCTAATTTCGGAAGTTCTTCCGGGAGTCCAGAAATACATTCTGAAACTTGGTTTCACATACCTCAAGAAGAACTTCACGAAACCCATAGAATCACTCGTGCTTACACAAAATTACTTAAAAAATTACTCACAACTTCTGAACTTCCTAGAAGAAAACTACCCATGTAGAACATCCTAACACAGATCCTTATTTTTACGTTGACTCTGTAGACGATCTTATTGAAACTTCATTACACGAGGTTCCAGTACCCTTATGTAGAGCTGTTCATTTCTTCAACGAACCCGAAGAAGAAGAATTTGAAGGTGAATAACCTGAAATCACCTTAGAACAAATAATGGGAGAAAATAGGAACCACAGAGAGGTCATACCTTGATGGAGAACCCAAGGATATCTAAATATATTGGCGAAGTTCATGAAATGCCAAGGAAATTTGATAGAATCTTACCTAAACTTGATCCAGACAAACTCGAATCCCCAAAAGATCATATAAATAATTTATTTTTGGCCATACATCTCCTAGGAGTACAACATGAAGATGTATTATGTAGGTTATTTCCTTATACTTTTTATGGGAAAGCCTCTACTTGGTATTTCAACCTACCCGCCGGATCAATTATAGACTTCGACAGTTTCGAAAGGCTCTTTATGACGAATTTTGGACAATGAAAAACAACAACATCTCTACATAATGAGCTAGGAGCTATCATAATGGTAAAAAGGGAAAGAGTAAAATATTTTAACCAAATATTTCTAAATGTATCGATTAAGTTTCCCCACAAGGTAGCTCTGGATCAATCTTTAGCCATTGAATATTATATAACTGCATTAACCCCATCGATCAGGATGTTTTTTAAATGATCTAACAAAAACACATTGGCACTAAAATTTGATGAAGCTAAAATTGTGGAAAGAGAATTGTCAGCATATGACCAACATCCTCGTTATCACGAAACTAAGTCGACTGGGAAGAAGTCATTGTTATTAACTAAACCACTTGGCAATGAATCCAGGGATATTGATAATGTGGTTAAAATGGTTAAGAAATTATCAAATGAAGTGGTGGACTTAAAAAATAATGTTGGTGAAGGATCATCCAAACCCCAAACTTTCCACCCATTTTTCAAGAAACTAGACAACCCACCACAACCACCAGAACCCCCACATATGGCTTTCAATCTAGATAGTTTTAGTAACGATAATGTTTTATCTTACCATCAACAAAATCATCATGAACGAATGTGTCCTTAGTGTATCAACTCTATGACATTCGTAATAAATCAATTCCTATATCAACAAAGCTTAGATGATGAAATTCATGGACCAACTCCTTCTGATACTACTAACAAAGCACCCCCATAATCAATTATTCCTTTATGGGATTGGTGTGTGGGATTTGATGATCAACAAATCGAAGAAATACTTGGTGGAGACACTCAAGTTGTAAAAGTTGTTGCCCCAAAAGGTTATAATTTGCACAACAAAGGTCCACCATCTGACACTCTGTCTCCCAAAGGAGAAAACATGCCTATCAAAAAAATAACACCTCCCCCTTTCCTCTCAAAACCAAGAAATATAGTTCTAGAAAAAACTAATAATAGAAATGGAAAGAATGTTGTAGCAAATAAATATAAACCAAGTGTATCTAGCATTGTTGAAAATAATGAAAAAATGAGTCAAGGGAAATATAGGAAAGATAATAATGATTTGAATTCACACACCCTAGATTATAATGTAATCAAAGACATGAAGAAAATTAAAGCTAATATCTCCATGTTTGATATTTGCTCGCTTCCACAACAACGTGAACTTATACATGATGCTTTCAAACCCCAAGAGACTCAAAAAGAAACTATTGCAGTTGTTGAAATATTAGCCTATAGAAACAATACACCAAAAATCCACAAGGTATAAATAGCATCAGCTATAAATGCATCTAGCATAGGTGCTTTTTCAAAATTGAAGATACCCCCTTTTTTTCTTACTTATGAAATTCTCAATTTAAATGTTCATAGTTGTTTAGCATATTCTAGTGCCTCTTCCAATATCATGACTTTTTCTGTTTGCAAAAAGATAAATGTTGTCCCACAAATAAAAAAAACCAAGATTATCTAGTTAGACATAACATATGTTAAAGTGAAATGGGAACTCAGGGATGTGTTAATTAGACTGTCATCTGATCCAAGAATTCATCAGACTATATACATAGTTGTGGTAGATATTTTATCGCTTCCACAACAACGTGAACTTCTACATGATTCTTTCAAACCCCAAGAGACTAAAAAAGAAACTATTGCAGGTGTTGAAATATTAGCCTATAGAAACAATACACCGGACATCCACAAGGTATAAATAGCATCAACTATAAACGAAGCTAGCATAGGTGCCTTTTCAAAATCGCAGATACCCCTTTTTTTTTCTTACTTATGAAATTTTCAATTTAAATGTTCATAATTGTTTAGCATATTCTAGTGCCTCTTCCAACATCATGCCTTTTTCTTTTTGCAAAAAGATAAATGTTGTCCCACAAATAACAAAAACCTAGATTATCTAGTTAGAGAGAACATATGTTAAAGTGAAAGGGGAACTCAAGGATGTGTTAATTCGACTATCATCTGATCCAAGAGTTCATCAGACTATATACATAGTTGTGGTAGACATCCCAAAAAGTTATGGTTTTCTCCTAAGAAGAGATTGGTCGGCCAAACTCCAAGGTTATTTCGCCACTGATTGGTCTCATCTGTGGTTGCCCTATAAAGGTAAATAAAATCAAATCCAGGTTAATAGTGAAGCACACATGAAGCACACAGTGACAAAATTACAAGGTAAACACGAACCTGTTAGCTTTGCTCATTCCATCCTAGAAAACTATTTTTTCCAGACTAATTATGGTTGTTACGAAGATCAGAATTTTGAGATCCCATTTGAACTACAATCGAGCCTCCGCCCACGAGAACATAATGGCGCCTGTCCCATACTTACTAACTTAGGATTTAGTTTGAATAACAAAAATAACATCCCATACATGTGGACCATGTTCTTTGACAGTGCTAAAACTCATGATGGATCTGACATATGATGTGTACTGATCGACCCCAATCAAGGAAAAACACTCATATCATGTCGATTAGAATTTGAATGCACCAAAAACATTGTTGAATATAAATCCTTAGTGCAATGTCTCAATAAGGCCATTGACCTCGTGGTAAAACATATGAAAGTCTTTGGTGACTCAAAGATTATTGATCGATGGGTAAGAAATACTATTCATTTCCTGTCTCTGCATCTGAAATCCTATCAACAAGAGGTATGGAATCTGATGTATTCATTTGATGCATTTAATATTAATTCTATACCCCATGATCAAAATGTAGACATTGATATTTTGGCCAATGCAACATCTAGGTTTATGCCTCCTGACGATGGTTTTTCAATTGAACTAATAGTTATCACTAAAAAATCATCCGCAACATTGCACATAATGGTTGAAGAAAGAAATAAATGCTAGAAACAATTAGTCCACCTACAACACCAAAATCCATCAAAAGGAAAAAAACTATATACTTGGTTCAAAAATCAAAGTGCACAAATTCACCAAAGGAAGCACGTGCATAGTGCGCAAAATGCATAGGCTAACATAGCCCTCAACGCGCAATGTGCACAAGATGCACGACTGTCTATGAGAAAAGTCATGTACTTCTCATGAACGACACATTTATGAATCTTGTAGGCCTCTCAACCACTTCTAGTTCGACCCCCAACATGATTTGACACTCAGATCTGAGAGAAATCTAGCTTGGAGGCTGGTCAAGGGCTAGGAAGTGCCCTAAAAGGCCCCTTGTTCACACTATGAACTAGTTGTATCTTTCCATGAATGGATGCTATAAATATGTGCCATGGGTGTGATAGAAAGTTAATAACTTCAAGGTATTGTTATGCTTCAAGAATTCTTCTTGCAGAGTCCTCTTTTCTCTTTGAATCATTCAAGAAGTGTAGCAAGGGCCATTCAACTCACCTCTTGAGAGGACTGGTATTGTATTTCTTCACCATTGTCACTTGCCATTGCATGAAGAGAAGAGCTCTCTATTAGGGAACTCAAGAGCCCTCCCAAGGAGGAAGAGGGGATTCATAATTCCCTTCCTTTCTCTATGGTGTTAGCCTATCAATATATTGATCCATTGGTAGCTATATGGTGGTCATTTTTTGCGTTTCATGGTTCTAGTTCTTGGAAGCTTCTCTAACATTTATTTCTCTTTGTTTTTAGTTTTATTTCCTTGTTTCATGTGTATTTGGTTATCTAATCAACTCACAACCCTCTGTCTTGTTTAGATGACTTAACTAAGTAGGTAATTGTTGTGTTTTTGCTCACCCATGTGACAAAACCAACACAACAGATTGACAACCATATTGGGTATCGATATCCAATTCCTCTCTATTTATGTCTTGAGAGCACTTATTTCTAATTGTTTTGATATGCAGGTACCAAAATCATCCTAGTCTAGCCTTCCAAAGTCAAAATTCAGAGCCAAGGAAAGAGAATTTCACTTGGAAATTTATTTCCCAATGCGTGATGGGAAGTGCATGGATTTCAAGGCACACATTCACCCACTCTACGCACTGTGTGTGTGACAGACTTCATTAATCTACATATTTTTCACATCCTACACCCTCTGTGCGTATGTCAGAACTACAACCCACGCATAAGTTTATTTTTTTGCAAATTGTAAGGGTCTTTATGAGTGGTTTGAGGGCCCCTAGCCTTCAGATTTTAATTTTCTGCACTTTGTAAAGCAACCACACTTCACTTATAGTCCTTTCTCACAAGAAAGGTTAGCTAACATAAGCACATAGGGGTAAAAAGAATCACTATTCTTCTCTTTGTTTTTTTGCCACATGGATGGCTCATTTGGCATTTAAAATTTTGAGTTGAAGTTATTTCTTTTTCAAACACAATCAATTAATTTGGGACTAGAAATCAATTTTAAACCTCAAGTATGCTCTTCCACCTTACCCAAGTGTGATCTCAGGAATCCGAAAAGGTGGTTGAAACAAAATTTCATCACCCTTAAAAAAAAATCATTAGAAGAGGACAAATCCCCCCTAGGGTTCCTCTTAGTTTTGGAAATCATCTTAAAAGCTTTGTAAGGGCCCATACATGCCCACATGTTTGCAACCTTAGGATAGTTTCTAAAAGATTTCTTAGTTTAGACAAAACTCTAGGAAAGTTTAAAATATCAAGTAAAGGACCCATACATGCCCACATGTATACAATTCTAGGATAGTTTCAAAAGATTTCTTAGTATAGAAAACATTTTAGCGAGTTTAAAGGATCAAGTAAGGACCCATATGTCCACATTGCTAGTTCTTTAGGGCTTTAAATATTCCACAAGGTTATACCAAAGAAACATAGTAAGCTAGGTAAGAAGATTTTTAAGGACCATAGAAAGTCCACATGATGCAATCGTACACTTAACTTATTAAAAGTATTTTTCACACTTTTCACTTTCCTGCACACAAAGCCACTCCTCACACACATAATTTCTATTAGAATAGTGGAGGTCGAAGTAAGATTTCTTTTTAAGTACCCAAAATGTACTTCAAAGGAATTATGAAAGATTTGACTACTTATTTGGAAATTATCCACACCAATTTAATTCAAACAAGGTTGGTCCATTACCACAATCTCTTAGCCCACCACATCTAAAATTTTTCTAAGAATGCACTAAATTTTCCTCCTCAGGATGTGCCAAAATAATTTTTTTAGTCTAGGTAGGATCTCAGGGGTAGGCATCCAAATAACCCCCCATTATAAGGTTCTCACATTTTGAAACTATAGAAGTTGAGAATAGGGATCTTTCAAATCCTCCAAGTCAAGTGTTCCTATACAATAAGGTAGGGATATACCTGTGAAGGGTCGAAGGCCGAGGTCTGGTTGTTCTACGCATCCCTCCTCGAGTCACCCAAATCTTGTGAGGGTATCCAGCCCGTGACCCATTTATTACGCCGAAAATCTAAATGTTGCACATTGACTGATGTACTTAGTGGCCAAACATAAGATATCTACCTAGGTGGAGCTTGTGTGTTGCAATCACACCTTGATCAGATTTTGTGTGGCTATTGGGAAATATCACCAGCTCTTTCGGGATATGCACCCTCTAGCCATCATTATAACCGATTACTTAAACTTTCTCTAGTTCCTCTTCTGGTGGCTTCAGACACCACTATCGAGTGCTATTGGAAGGCCCAATGCTAAATTGAGAGGAAGGAAGGTAAGTATTTTTAGGACATGAGCATTTATTTTCGTTTTTCCCCCACATGGTCAAAATCCACCTATCCACGTGTGTTGGCCCTTGGGTATGGAAGTAAGAAAATATTAAGGCAGAAAAGAAGGAATGCGAGCCGTGTGGAAGACACATGACTGTTACCAGGTCGAAGTGACTAGAAGAGAAGAAAAGACAGAGAAAAGTAAGAGAAAGAAAGCAGTTGGACAAGGAGATCGAGGATGACAGATCAACAAGGAAGAAGGATCATGGAAAAATCAGCAAGTAGAAAAATCCATCATTGGATGCTTTGAAGCACTGCACGAGAAGGAAGGAAAGATAGGCCGGTGAAGCCCTAAAAATGCGGGTCAAGTTGACCTAGGGTTTTAGACACTTAGGGTTTTAGTATCTAGGGTTTTGACACATAGGTTTCGGCCTAAGGTTGTCGGTGAGTGATTTTAATGTATAAATAAGAACCTATATGAGGGAAGAGGGTTCGCTCTAGTTTTTTTATTGGCATGAGTGATTATTTTTGTGTGAGAGAGAAGTGCTAAGTGTAAGAGTCTTCTGGTATTGTAAGATCCTCAGCTGGGTGCGAAGATCAATCCCGCAGCTAGGTGCACAGGAAAGGGGAGAGATAGAGAGGAGAAGAAAGAAGATCTTTTAGCTAAGAGCACAAACAATAATTGTATGCTTCATCTTAATATATTTAAAGCACAATTTTGTGGACGTAGCCCTAGAGAGAGGGTGAACCACATATATCTCGTGTTCTGTGTGATTGATGCTCTATTCTTTTTCATTCGATATATTTCTATTGCATTACTATATTAGATCTAATAGACAGTTGTGTGGAGTATATCTAAGCTGGTAATTGATATATAGATGATGTGTTGTTCTCATATTGGATCCACTTGATATTTCCTTTGGTTGTAGACATCTCTGTCCTGCAACCCCCCATAGCTACTTCGGGTGAGACTGCATCTACCTCGTAGGTGTTTCCGAAAGGGACAATAGTTAGGGATTGTTGGTGCACTCTTGGAGTTGAACCCTGGGTCTACCCCTATGCCAACAAATGGTTCTGTTGCCGGAACAAGAATCATTTTGAGGGAATGTCAAGGTCGTTTCCATCAAAGACAGAGATTCAGAAGTGGATAGAGGATCAAGAAAAGAACTCCGCTGAAACCCAGAACAAGAACCCTAATCTTAGTACAGAGGATTGGTTAGGAAGATATATCTTTACTGATATACACGAGATTTTCGTTGGAGGAATCCATCAGGAGCTATACGAGTGGCTAGCTAGGTTAGTAGATACCCAGTTTGAGATCATATCTATACCTCCTGTGGTTTGGACGTCGGCACTGATCAAGAAGGTCAAGAGATTTGATAACACTGTGTTAAGAGTGGTAGATCACTGGTTTCAAAGCACCATTGGAGGGAACATCACCGAGTTTGTTGTGGACAGAGTAGAGTCATATAGCCAAGCCGAGAGGTATTTCTTTAAGGGACCTAGAGGAAGATTTTTACACTTTCTAAAGTTGAGGATCAAGATGTTATTGCATGAGAAGAACATCTTGAAGATACAGTAGTTGGTCAGATTGGAAAAAGGCTAATGTTCAATAATTTGGACAACGACAATGACATAGAGGCTGGACATACGGGCAGTGGGAGAGCATTCAAAGAAGTTCCTCTTGCGAACCTGTTTAAGAAGAACTATGGGGACGAGGGTTTCTACAGTGGAGAAGAGGTAGATCTGACGGATGAAGAGCATTCAAAACCCTCTAGGGAAGAGGAAGGAAAAGATGAAGAACCTCGTCAGGAAGAGCCAGAATCTTTAGAAACTGCGCTGACTGTTGAAGTAAGTACTATTATTCTTCCTATTGATTCAACAACATTAAGAAATTAGAGTAATCAAAGTCACCAGAGTGTTCAGAGAACTGTCACCTGTAGTCCACCACATACTCAGTCAAGAAACCTAGGAAGATCTATGGAAGATGAGATGAGGTTACCCACCCTTAGAGGAGATGGATATGAAGAACATGCACAACACTGGTTTCTCTGTGAAGCCATGTGGAGTATTAATAATATCACTGACGAAGCTGTCAAGCAAGCTCAGTTCATTACTACCCTAAGATATCGGGCACTGAGCTGGTACATGAATTTTTTCCAAGGAGCTGCACCTAAACCAATGAATGCCATTAAGACTTCGCTAATTGCTGAATTCAAGAAACCTAAGCTAGAATCCGAATGCATTACAGAGATAAAATAAATCAAGCAGAGAATAGTTGAACCCATGTGGGAGTTTGATCAGAGATTTAAGACTTTGACAGGCCATCTGAGTTTTCAAATCCTAGATGAACAGAACACGAAATGGTTCATTGTTGCTCTCTTACCACACACCAGAGTTCCTCTGATGCAATAGAAGATTGCTTCTCAGGCTGAGGCACTAGAGATTGCCATGAAGTTAGAATCATCCCCTATGGGAGAATCCAACTCAGGTATGAGTCAAATCTTGAGTCAGCTAACTAGTTTGTCTCTTCAGGTTGAAGATATGAAGAAAGACAAGGGAAAATATAAAAGAGAAGACATATGGTGTGTCATATGCAATTCAGAAGGCCATGAAAAGGAACACTATCCCCTATTTCATGAATACTTGGCCTCTGGAGCTCCAAGCCCTTTGAAGAAAGTCACCCTACCATGGTGAGAGGTATGTAGAAATAGACATCACCCTGGTGAGTGCTATTACATGCAAAAATATGTTCAGGCACCCACAAATTTGTATTGCATGTTCTGTAAGTCCATGGGACATGATGATCGGGATTTTAGGGCTTACTACCTCATGCACAAAAGTTCAAGGGATATATACAAAATTTAAGGTGAAGTACATCAAGAAGGAAACACTACACAGTGTAATTCTCCAGGAAGAGGAAACTTCAACCCCTGCAGTGGATTCAGAGGAAGAGGAGGAGGGGGAGGTATGGGTCAAGGTCGAGGACAGATCATTTGTTATAACTACATGCAACCAAGACACTTAGCAAGGGACTATCATAACCCTTTTACCACTTGTAGCTACTGCAGTTTGTTCAAACATGTTATTGAAGATTGTCCTGTACTACTAGCCAAACTTCAAGAGAGATGAGGACCTCAGTAGAACCTGCAAGTGCAACCGATATATGTTGAACCTCGCAGAGAGGACCCTAGAGTTGTTTCTATCACTAGAGGAGGTGTTTTTATAGGAGAAGACAAAATGACATAGGGAAAGACTACAAAAGAATCAAGAGTCAGGAAAGCTACAGAGAAGACACAAAATTTTGATGCGAAGGAAGAAAAAAATATGTTTGAGGAGGCAAGAAAAGAATTCAGGGGAGACTAAGGTTCTTCACCAAAGACATGTCCAGAAGTAAGAGAATATGGAATTCCTCTAGAATTCGATCAATCTACTCTGTGAAAAGAAGGAAAAGAGGTAAGAAAGCTCATAGAATTCTTATATACTTGCATTAAGTTGATTCAGGATGAAAGCGTTGTACAAGAGCTACAAAATTTAATCAGACAGTATGAGATAGGAAAGATAGATCCCTTACTTAATAGAGAAGTACACCAAGTCTCTAAAAGGATAAGGACAAATAAGGAATTACACTTGAATGCTCAAATTGGAGCGTATGATATAGACTATGTGGTCCTTGACCTGGGGTCGGAGGTCAATGTCATGATGAAGCAAACCTGGGAACTGATGGGAAAACCAAATTTGATCTATTCCCCTATCAGGATTAGGATGGCTAATCAACAAGCTGTAAGCCCCTTTGGAATATTGGAACATGTCCCTATGGACATCGACAAAGAGAGGACATTTGCAGATTTTGAGGTGATTGAGATAGTTGATAATGGTTGTCCTTACCCTGTGTTGCTAGGAATTGATTGGGATTTCAATAATTCCACAGTGGTTTATTTAAACAAAAGAAGAATGATGTTTGAAGGAGAGGGCCTTAGGGTCATTGCACCCATGGATCTCAATGAAGTCAGTGATATAGAGAACCTATCAGAGAAGAAGACCGCGCATACGAACTAGAAAACATATACAAATTAACAACTAGACATCATGATTACATTAATCCTATGGCGAATGGGAACCTAAGCCGACGAAGTGACAACGCATGTTCATCAGATTCAGAAGAAGCACTGGAGAAATGCATAATAAAATGTATGAAGTATCTATAAGGAGATGTGCTAGATTAACCAAGGAAGTTCACTGGATCAACACAATAGTAAGTAACTTACCCACCTTTGATGGTTTAAACCATTTAGAAGAATTCTTGTTGAACTTTGAAGAAATTGTACCAACACAACAAATATTGTTGGAGATGGATGAGGCCTTGAAAGAAACACTAGAAAGATGGTGGGGGACACACAAAAACAACATTACAGACTGGGTACAATGTCATACTTTGATGACATAATGGTTCTCAGAACAAGTAGAAGGCTACAAAGTTAGGTACATAGGTCGAAGTTGTCGAAAGGACCATGTGCAAAGTTGAGAGGAAGCCTGGAGAAACATTCCTCAAGAGCAGTGGGTGCACAAATTCATTAATATGTTCGACACAACCCCTATCAACTGGTACCTTCACGTAGAATTGCGCCTCATCACTGCATATTGGGAAGGTATGACTCAAGATTTTGTAACTACCATCTTATTCGAAATTCAATATCCTTTAGTATATCAAGAATTATAGATTGTAAGACAAAAAGTATTTGAGGAAGAATCTAGCCTCCCTTTAGGAAAAGAAGAGAATGAATGGACTGCGCCTCTCCAAAAACTGCAAGGCTATTACAACATCAATGCAGATGAATATGATGACCCTAGGAAGGTGAACATCATCAAAACATAAGGCCAAAGAGACATAGAAGGACCAGGATTTGAGCTACCTTTCATTTGACAGCCGATCAAGATCAAGAAAATCAATATTGGAACAATGAAAACACCGAATCTTGAAAATGTTGGAGATTATTGGGATGCTGCTACTATTGACAAGATCACAGAGTTACTGCATGAATATCAGGACTTGTTTCCAACCAAGTTCACTAATATGAAAGGCATCAAAGGGCCTATGGGAGAGATGAGGATCCCTTTGAAACCAAATGCCAGGCCAGTCAAACAGAGACCCTATAGATTGAACCCTAAATATAAAGAGAAAGTGAAGATTGAGCTCGACAAAATGATGGAAGCAAGAATCATAGAACCTGTTGAAGAATCAGAGTGGATTATCCCTATGGTGGTACAAGAAAAGAAGATAGGAGAGTTAAATATCTATGTATATCTTAGGAAGATGAATGATGCCTATTTGAATGACCTATTCCCTACACCATTTACTGACGAAGTGCTAGATAACGTAGGAGGCCAGGAGGTATATTCTTTTACAGATGGATATTCAAGATACCATCAGATCTGAATTGCCAAGGAAGATCACCATAAGACCACATTTGCAACATAATGGGGATCCTACCAGTATACAGTGATGCTGTTTGGATTGAATAATTCCCCAACCATATTTTCTAGGGTGGTGGTTGAAGCATTCAAGGAGTTTCTACATAAATTTCTAGAAGCATACTTTGATGATTAGACTATTTTTAGTTTATTAAAAAATCATATTGAATGTTTAAGGCTAATGTTGGACAAGTGTAGGCAGTGTCAGATTGCCTTAAACCTGAAGAAGTGCATCTTCTTTTCACCATTTGGAGTGTTGTTAGGTCATATTGTATGCAAGAAGAGATTGCTGGTAAATCCATCTAAGATTGCCATTATAGTTGATTTTCCCCCTCCTACTTCAGTCAAACAGTTGTGCACTGCGTTGGGACATATTGGATATTACAGGAATTTCATTAAAGGCTATGCCCAGATTACAACACCCATGGAGAATATTTTGAAGAAAGATTGTTAGTTTCATTGGAAAAAAGAATGACAAAAGAGCTTCGACACGTTGAAACAGAAAATGGTTACTGTGCCTATCCTAGTTTTTCCATATTGGAGCAAGGAATTTCATGTGCATGTTGATGAATCTTCCATTGCATTAGGATCTATGTTAGCACAACTGGGAACAGGAGACATTGACCACCCATTAGCCTTTGCTTGTAGGAAGATATAAAAAACTAAGATTAATTACAAAACTACTGAGAGAGAAGGATTATCCATGGTGTATGTCAGGCTGCTATATTAAAGATTTTTAATTACTTGAAAACACTGAATTGTCAAACCAGGGTAAGTGAACTTAGAGATGCTACACTGTATGTGCTGGTAAGATTCTAATTCCTATATAAAGGTTATTCTGAGAAGAAAACACAAACTCACTCTTAAAAATTGAACCCTAATGATTATCTTGAAACTGATCTTCTCTTGTTTAATTCATCAAAGGAAAACAGTTCTGAGCTTAAGTACATGTACTTCTATTTCTGATCCAATGTAATCTCCCAAGACTATCTACCATTATCTTAAACATCTAATCATCATCATTTCTATCTAAGCCATAAAAGAGAGATCATTTTCGAAAGCCTTTTAATCTAAACATCAAAAATAGTTCTGAATCTATCCATAGGTAGAACAATAAAATGTCCTATTCACCCTACTGGTACTAGAAGCTTCCTTTAATCCGACTGTAAACTAACTACCCTAACAGAACAGAGTAAATCTAAACTTGCACTCCTATTGAATCATGATCAAATTTAAAACTAGAAACAAACTATAAGCTGTCTATCCTAACATAAGAGACTAAGATAACTATCCTAACAAGATAGAGTAAATCAAAACTCGCATTCCCTTTAAATCATGTTCAAATTGAAAACTAGAAACATAGCAAATCTAGTTCATTCTTCAAGTTCTATAGGGATAAATACCGCATTCAAGATTCATCAATCTATGAGATGATATCACACTGGAAATGATACAATCTGAAGAATGGTTAAGCAAGAATCTAACAAAGTAATTCCCAAACTCAAATAAACTGACTTACATACAGATTCTAAAATACTGAAATAAACTATCTCTACTATGGAAAAGAGACAACGACTTGAACCTGTTGGCAGGCCCAACCAAGAGGTGCAATTGCCTAGAATGAAACCAGAGCTACTCAGATCATTCCATGCAAAAAATGTTCATACTCCATGCTCCATAATTCATAAAACGACTCAAATCATTTAACAACAAATAACATAACGCATAACAGATTCGTATTATCAAAAATCATATCACATAGCATATTGTAACCAACGTTTCTTGAGACCGATCCTCTATTTATATAGATCCTCTCCAAAATAGTTTTAAACATAGGTGCATTAATCTAAATGGATCTCACATCCGAAAATGACTCATAGTCAGTTAAAACGAACTTCACAACTTCATGACATGCAGTGTGTTTCAGGATTAATCCGTAAGTGCGGACACAAACCAATCTCCCTAGATCCACCTGGATCGAGAACAAAGAAGGACATA